>BPLR01015807.1:0-44663 GCA_021605095.1 Caerostris extrusa
GTTACGTATTGCTGGTTAAATCTGCTAAATAGAGTTAAAATTTGCATCTCCAGCCATAAGCTGAGTTATTCTGGAAACCTTAAGCCTTTGAGGTATGGAGGAAAAGCAGCTTATTCGTGACGGAGGCATTAGATGATTCTATGTACAATATATTCACCAGATTATTGATATTTGTATAAATATGGTATAATTGGTATAAATATGCTAAAGGATAATATTTATATTCAAGCCATAATTACTTTTTACTTCTATATTAATTTTTAGACATGTGAATTTATTTCGAAGGGCAAGGCAATACAAAAGGGGTGAAATACAGAATAAAAAAGAAAATATACATAAAAGAGACCACAAAGTTGACCAAAATCATTGCCTTAACAGTTTCCAGTATTTCGCCGTTTCGATTCGCCGTTAAGTGGTACATAAATAAGTGGTTACCGAAATTTTTTTTATCTGTTTATTTCTTATCTTTTCTGTTTCTAGCATCATTATAGTATTACAAAAACAGCCTGTTAACTTAGCTGTCGGTTTCATAACAGTTATAAAACACTTGCTATCAGTTCAAAGTACAGCATGCTCATTCTCTTTTGCATAATCTATAGCAACCTTTTCACAATGGATTCATTCACTGCATTGAATTTTCAGATAATACATGAACACGTATATTAATTAATTTCTGTCTGAATTCCATTCTCCGCAAATGCTGGAAGAATGCAGTGAATGTCCAGCCAATACTTTGTTTCTACAGTTTAAAGTTTTTCAGGCTTACGTAACCCAAAATTGGTTCTTTGGATGTAAACAAAACGTTCTTTTATTGAAGATATAATCATTTATTAGCCCATGTAGGTCATTGTTCGAATTGAAACGATTTAAAAGGATGAGTTTTTTTCTATCTAAAAATAAGTGGAACATCGATACTAGTTCCTATGAATCATGGAATGGGGAGTTATCTTTTCTTGCAAGGTACAAAAGAGTCCAAGTGATACAATTGTTTTAAATAGCACTTTCTCTAGATTTTTTTATATTGTATAAGTAAATACTACATCGATTGATTGTATTTCTTTTTAATGTTTTGTTTACTACAAATCACTTGTTGGTTTTGAACAAGATAGAAAATCATTAATTTTATAAGTTTTATAAAAAAAAATCATTTATTATTCAGAAAACTTTTATCTTTTTGAAATGTAAATAGGAATTTCTGCTGCATTTCTACTCCTTGTATAAAAATTTTTATGTTCTTTCATTTTGTTCATATTTATTTGTTCGATAGTTCATAAAATTCTATTGATAATTTTTTATACTATATTTTGTTTAATCTATTGGTATATTGGATGTATTGTTTACTTTTAAGAAAAGCAGCAAATTCAATTTTATTTCATGAATTATAAAGTTTTGTGCCTTGATTTATCAAAGAGGAAATGTTACGAAATTAGTCACTGAAGCATGGAAAAATCATGCTGAATTCACCATGAGGCTATCAAGGAAAATTCACCCAAAAGTGGTTATGGGAGTTGTTGTTTTAGGAATATTAAAAAAAAAACTCCAACTATCTTCCGTATTCATCAAATTGTAAAAAATTTTAAAGAATCTTCATCTTTGAATAAGTAAATATTTTTATTTTTTTTACATGATTCAAATAGTTTGACACTTTTGATAAATAGTCATAAAAAGTCCTGACTTGGTTTCTTTTATTTCCTTCTTTGTGTATAGCAGCCGAAGTTGATGACATCGAGCTCAAGCTCCAAAAAAAAAAAAAGTAAAAAATGAAAATCTGGTACACTTAATATTTAAACAACAGTATAGTATTTCCTACCAAAATAGAACCATTTTCAAAATTTATTAAGGCACAAAGCAATGAACAATTTGTAATAGTATGTAGTCACAAAAGTCCTGACTTGGTTTCGTACACTTCCCTATTTGAGTATAGCTGCAGGTGTTGTGAGGACATCGTGCTCACTTTAACAAAAAAATGAGAATCTGGTACACTTAGTATTTAAAAAATGTATATCCTACCAAACAGAGCCACATTCAAAACAGAGCAACTTTCAAAATTGATTAGGACACGGAGTAGTGAACAACTAGTAATGTTATTCTTCTATTATATCACAACACAGTTTTTACAGCAGATGTCCATTTGTTTACATTTATGTGAATGATGAGGTGAAGTGTTTCAGCCAGCATCTCCAAAGGTCACATCAGGAAGATTTCGTACCTCTTTTTCGAATCTGGGAGGGACATTCCACTCAGCATAACTATCCTAGTCATTTCCGGCATAACCACTGAAGCTTTTGGTTTGACATCGCTTGTCGAGTTTTGGACAAAGCATCTTAGCTTGTAAACCTTATACAGCATCCATCAAACCCTACCACAGTTTTTTTACTATAATCTTATTCCTGTCGACTTTCCATTTTTTCCAACTACTATCTTTTGACAAAAATAATATCTGTTTTTCTATTAACAATAATTATTCATTTTTCTTCTGCATTTAAATGGTTGCTTGATTGGCCATAGAAAAATTTGATCTTCGGATTTTGTTGTTTCACCTTCATTCCCATGTGTATTGTTCAATTTGGGATATCCTACTTAATAAAGACGTCATTTTCAGCTCCTGGACATCAATGACATAGAAATTTCAATTAAAATTTTCCAATTCTAAAAGGAACTGGCCTGCATAACTTAGAGTATTTGTTAATTGTAAATCTGTCCACTTCCTTCCTATTTAAGATTTGAAATATAATTTAATTGATTTATTTCAATAATAAATTTATTTATTTATTTCAATTATAAAATAATTAATGTATTATCCAATTTTACCCTTATTTTAACTTTTAAATTGACTTTTTTAATTCATTCTAAACATTTGTTATATGTTTGCTTTTTTTTTATCACTTAGTCACTTCTAAGTTTTCTGTAGTTTTTCATGGATCAAAAATAAATTAATTGATGTTTTATTAAAAATGTATAATATTTTATGAAAGTTGAAGGAAGTCAAACATTACTCAAAACCTTGTGTTTAATTAAATAAGAAACATAATGGGAAAAATAGTTTTTGCAAATCACTTTACCCAAAATGAAATTTTGTATAAAAATCATTAATAAGTGCTCACTTTAGTCAAAACAATTTCCCAAGCACATATTTCAGGCTTTACATATTATACAATGTTCCAGCTGTCTCTGTAAAAACAAACATGAATGAAATTACTTTAGCGCATCGTTCCGTAAAACAATAGACAGAACTTCATGTTCACCACCAAGACGAAAGAGTGGAAGATAGTCCTGTAAGTCAGAACCAAAAGCTGTCATTTCCGCCTACAGACACTCTCTCACGGTGTGCGATAATCACGTGCATAGCAGAAAGGAATCCCCAACAACAACTTAACAATGGGATTCTCTTTACGACCATTGTTACACTTCTTCTTTTTTTCTTTTCCTAAACTCTTGCAAAGTTTTATCTATCGGAATCATCTCACCCTTCTTTTAAAAAGGAAAACGAGACTTCCTTTCTTTTTTTTTTTTTTCTTTACCTTTTATTCGGCTTACCTAGTTTTGCGATAGGGCTTTTCAGATAAAACCTCATACCAGCATTATTAGTCAGCCTTAAAAGATTTGATCGATTTTTTGTGTGTGGTAAAAAGTCCGCGGATGTCTTTGTTAAATTTTCTTCTTCCGGTTCGCGATTTGCTTGTCGTTCTGGTGCGGTTGCAGATTAAAAAACTGGTTGGAGTTTCAGCTGGTTCCTTTCAGGCATGGAACTGCATTCTACGTAGGAAACTTTTCAAAGTTTACATAATAATGATAATGAATAACTTTGACTTTTTCATTCGTTAATTTGAATTCGTTATTTTGAAGAAATTATTACTTCCTGCCCTTTAGTATTATCATGCTCAATTAGCGTGCATGAAAGGTGAGGCTCAAATTCCCTTATACAACAAATTCAAATATTCATACAATTCAAATGTAGTGACTAATTTCATAAACTAGAAGACTCAATGGCAACTAATCTAATGATGCCTCATACTAGCATTGTTAGTTAGCCTAATAGACTTGGTCGATTTTTGTGTGTGGTAAAAAGTCCGTGGATGTCTTTGTTAAATTTTCTTCTTCCGGTTCGGGATTTGCTTGTCGTTCTGGTGTAGTTGCAGATTAAAAAATGGTTGGAGTTTCAGCTGGTTCCTTTCAGACATGGAATTAAATTCTACATAGAAAACTGTTCAAAGTTTATATAATAACGATAATGAAGCAATTTAATATTTTCATTCGTTAATTTTAGTTCAGTTACGTAAAAAGAAAAACAACTCACGGTAAAGTGTGATCATGTTCGGTTCTGGTGTGGTTGCAGATTAAAAACTGGTTGGAATTTCAGTTGGTTCCTTTCAGACAGGAACTGCATTCTACGTAGAAAACTTTTCAAAGTTTACATAATAATGATGATGAATAAATTTGACGTTTTCATGCGCTAATTTTTATTTTAGCTTCTTCCTAAAAGGAAAACAGCTCACTGTCCAGTGTAATCATATTCGGTTCTGGCGTGGTGGCAGATTAAAAACTGGTTGAAGTTTCAGTTGGTTCCTTTCAGACATGGAATTAAATTCTACATAGGAAACTGTTCAAAGTTTATGTAATAATGATAATGAAGCAATTTAACGTTTTATTCATTAACTTTATTTCAGTTTCGTAGAAAGAATAACATCTCGTGCTCCAGTGTGTTCATGTTAGGTTCTGGCGTGGTTGCAGATTAAAAAAAACTGATTGGAGTTTCAGTTGGTTCCTTTCGGGCACGGAACTACATTCTGCATAGGAAACTGCTCAAAAGTTTACATAATATTCGTAGTGAATAAATTTGACGTTTTCATTCGTTAATTTTATTCCAGTTTCGTAGAAGGAATAATAATTCGCTGATCTAATGTTATCATGCTCAACTAACGTACAGGAAGGCCGAGGCTCAAATTCCCTGTAGGGCCTGTTTCCGGAAAACGAGAAAGAACTCAATGCCAACACATTTAGTGAGAATTTCAGGGTTCTCTCTCACATAACAAGCAAATGATGGGAGATTACGTCTGAAAGTCCTGTAAGAAATCTATGTCCTATCATCATTCTGTTATAATAATAAACATTTATTAACTAGAACAAATTTTATACAAATAAGAAATATACTTATTTAACCTCTTCAGGGACAATTTATTATAGTGAAAAAATGACTTAATTTTTTTTATTACGATTAATTCATTTTATAGTGATCATAATTTAAAAACAAAAAAAGGGAAAATAATAAAATTGCAAAAAACATCACGTCCACATTTTGTGACCACTGAGTATAATAGTAACGTATAAGTGAGGACAATACGGGGTATACGGGTATACGGGTATAAGTGAGGGTACAATCAGGGACAATTTATTATAGTGAAAAAATGACTTAATTTTTTTTTATTACGATTAATTCATTTTATAGTGATCATAATTTAAAAACAAAAAAGGGGAAAATAATAAAATTGCAAAAAAAACATCACGTCCACATTTGTGACCACTGAGTATAATAGTAACGTATAAGTGAGATGATTTCATACATTCAGGGCATAAATATTCAGTATTATTCCGGGCATTAATTATTAAAACTAAACATATCGGGTATTATTTTTATGTAATATTAAAGATTTGTTCAAATATTCCGATAACACTGGCAGTAAAAATACTACTTTATGCAATTTTCATATTCTTAACCGTACACAATAAGCGCCATTATCAAAGCACATTTGCAATTTTCTTGTTAAAAGATTCTGTAGAGAATACATTATTATCACATTTTTTTTTTATTAATGATAATAATTAACTAAATGTGCACGTATGTGGCCATGGGCATGGAGAAGTTAAAAAATGTAAAATATAACCTTATGTCAGGAAAGGACCTTAAATGAAGATTAAGGATGATTATAATGAAGGATAGGTAAATTACAATGAGGATTATGAGAATTATCATAAATATAATATCATCGTCAATAATTAAATATTAAGGCATCTGCAATGAAATAAAATTTTATACATAGGTTAAGGAAAAATATTTAGTAATATTATTACTCGTCATTAAATTAAAAGTAATTGCACATTTATGAATAATCTGCAAAGCGAGTTTTATATTATATATTTCAACATCTTCACCCAGAAAAAGCAATTATGTCTTTATGAATTAGCATACAAACAGATTTTAAGAATTTCAGCTGCATAGATCAACTGAAAGATAGTACATAAATCCAAAAGCATTTTATGTTTGTGCACTGGGAGTGTATGAAATTGATTTGGATCGTGTATTCAACAAGAGTAATTTTAGTAATAAAAAGAAAGAAAGATTTCATTGACAAACAGCATTTCATCAACAAACATTTCATCTAGTATTGTTTTTATCGAATATTAACGATTTGTTCAAATAATCCAGCAACACTGGCGGTCAAAATACTACATACATATTCCTTACATACACGTTTTTATTACTATTATGTTAACTATATTTATGTTCCCTAATCGTACACAATAAACGCCATTATCAATGCAGATTTGTAATTTTCTTGTTGAGAGATTCTATAATGAATAAATTATTATCAAATTTTCGTCCTTTTTATTAATGGTGATAATTAACTAAATATCCACATATGTGACCATGGGCGGCAAGAATTTAAAATATAATTCTTATGTCATGAAGGACATTTTAAATGAAGATTAGGAGAATTATAATGAAGGCTAAATGAACTATAATAAAGATTACGAGAATTATAATAAATATGTTATCATGATTATTAATTAAATATTAAGGCATCTTAGATGAAATAAAATTTTATACATAGGTTAAGGAACAAAATATCTTTACTCATCATTAAATTAAAAGTAATTGTACATTTATGAATAATCTACAAAGCGAGTGTTGTATATTTCAAAATGCAAAGCAATTGTGCATTTATGAATTAGCATACAAAAAGATTTTAAGAATTTCAGATGCATAGATCAACTGAAAGATAATACATAAGTCCAAAACATGTAATCTCTGTGCACTGGGCGTGTATGAAATTGATTTGGATCGTGTATTCAACAAGAGTAATTTTAGTAATAAAAAGAAAAGTAACATTTCATTGACAAACAGCATTTCATCAACAAATATTTCATTTGGTATTATTTTTATCAATATTAAGGATTTGTTTAAATAATCAACATTGACAATCAAAATACTACTTTAAGCTAGTTTCATATTATGTGCACCATAAACACCATTATCAATGTAGATTTGTAATTGTCTTGTTGAATATTCTGTAGGGATTAAATCATGTTTTTTTATTAATGATAACAGTTAACTAAATGTTCCACATAAGAGACCATGGGCGTCAAGAATTTAAAAAACAGGAAAATATAAATCTTATATCATGAAAGGCATCTTAAATGAAGATTAAGGATGATTATAATGAAGGCTAAATAAATTATAATGAGAATTATAATAAATATATTATCATATTTAATAATTAAATATTAAGGCATCTTAAATGAATAAAAGTTTTTTACATAGGTTAGTGGACAAAATTTTGGAATAATCATTATTTATCATTAAATTAAAATAATTGGACATTTATGAATAATCTAAAAAGCTAGTTTTGTTCAGCAAATTGTTTAGCCGAACAATTGTGCATTTATAAATTAGCATACAAACAGATTTTGAGAATTTCAGCTACATAGATCAACTGAAAGATTATGTACAGGTTCAAAACATGTTATCTCTGTGCACTGGGCGTGTGTGAAATTGATTTTGATCGTGTATTCAACAAGAGTAATTTTAGTAATAAAAGGAAAAGAAACATTTCATTGACAAACAGCATAATGACATGCTTTCGATTCACCATGAAGCATTTTTCTCCCATGAAATGTAGGGTAAACGTCGTTACTTGACCATTGTGGTGATCAAAATTCGCCATGCCGAATTGCATAACATGTGTAATCATTTTCTCAGATTGCACCAGTTACATTCATACGACACAGATCGTAATCTGTTTGGAATGATATGGGATATTTTTATTTTGCTATTGATAAGCATTAAATAATTGAAACAGATAGACGAATATACTGGAATAGATTTTTTTTTTTTTTGCTCATATTTTTGTCAAGATAATGGAAAAATTGTATTTTTTCCGCAAAACAATGAGAAAAGGAGAAAAAAAGTAATTATTACTCGTTATTTCCTTTTCCGTCTTACAAAATACTAAAATTCGTGATATTTGATTAGTGTTGGATACTATTTTTATCAGAGAAAAAAAAAGAGTTTAATTTATTTTCTTTGTATTTTATGAAAAGTTTAACAGTAATTCGATTTTTTTCTCTGCGCTTCTCCGCCTTGTTAAAATTCAATTATCTTTTTGTATGTATCAGTGCTTTTGTTCGTAAGAAAATAAAATAAAAACTGTCTACATAAAAATTAATTTATGAATTAAATTTGTCAAAATATTTTACAAATTTCCTATACATTTTTATACAATGAAATGGCGGATGATACATTGAATTTTCAAATTGATGTAGCACGATTCGAAATTCGACTGGCAAAACCGAACTAAAAATACCCGTAATTTTGTAGTGGATATTGGGAGTGTCCGTTGCAGACAATTCTTGCAGAAACGTGTAGATTCTATGGCGATTTAGACAACATGTATAAGCAGTGTTAGTCAGTTTGTCTGGTAGGAATTTTCTGGATTTTCTGTCATACAACAGCAAATGCGAAACAGAGGGGAGAGCAATGTCCTAACCTTTTCTTCCTCCAATAATCTGTTCGTGATATACATCAAGGTAACAGTAAACCCATAAATGTTTTCAATAAATGTGAAAATCTTTAGACAGGAAAGTCTTGCGTAAGAATCCATGAGGTGAAAGGAGAATGAAGAAAAAAAAAGATTATACTGTATTTTTACGAAATATTTTATTCTAAAGTATTCAGTATTTAAATACAAAAAATATTAATTATTTTACAAAGTCATTAATAAAAAAACTAATTTACCAAAAAGTGTTTAAATTTTAGAATTAATTATTATATATCCTTAATTGTATTAAATAAGAAGTAGTTACGTTATAATATTCCATGGATCTCCATGGATGACATTGAATTTGTTATATTGTAGTAAAAATGGACTTAAGTTATTAAGTTTAAAATGAACTTAGGTTAGTACTCGGTAATTTAACAACATTATATTCTATTTTCACAAAATATTTTATTCTAAAGTAAGCAAAGTAACAAGATTCAACGTTACCCATGGAGAGCCATGGAATAATACAATCTAGTTCTGATTTAATATAATTAAGGATATATATTAATTAATTTTAAAATATAAAAACTTATTTAGTAAATTAGTTTCTCTTCAATAATCTTCAATAATCATTAGTCTCTCTTCAATAATGACTTATTAAAAATATTGAATACGTTCGTGTTTAAATACTGAATACTTTATACTAAAATATTTTGTAAAAGATAGTATAATGTTTTTAAATTGCCGCGTCCGTTGACCTAAGCCCATTTCTACTGCAATGTAACAGATTCAATGTTACATGGTGTGCGATGGAATAATACAAAGTGACTACTTTTGATTTAATGTCATTGATATATATTAATTAATTCTAAAACATCAACACTTCTTTCATAAATTAGTTTCTCTTATAAATACATTAGAATAAAATATTTTTTTAAAATATAGTATAATGTTTTTACAAAATATTTTATTCTAAAGGTATTAATAAAAGAAAACTAATTTATTAAATAAGTTTTAATATTTTAGTACTAATTAACATATATCCCTAATTATATTAAATCAGAAATGGTCCCATTTCATTATTTTAATTTTATTTATATCTAAAAAGTATTAAAAATATCAAAAACGAAACACTAGTGCTAGATATAACGTTAATCACTGACACTAATAAAATATTACATAAATTAATTTTACAGATTGGCGGCTTGGTAAAAAGAGAAACGATTTTCATGAATTAATGGAATGTAAACTAAATCGAAAGTTAGTTTATTCTTTCTTCATAATATGAATAGGAATCTTTCTATTAGAAATGTATTATTGACTATAGGAAAGTCGTAATAACTAAAATTATACTGATCCCCTCATACTTGTATTTCTTAACCATCTTTTTTTATACTCAACAACCTTTAAAATTTTGAATTCAACTAACGTAGGAAAATATAACGCAAATCTGTTTAGCATAAAATTTGTTATTTAAAAGAGCAACGTGCTCAAAAAAGCGTTACGCAAAAAGTGTTACGTTACTTAAAAAAAAATTCACTATTTTTAATAGTTAAATCACATGATTCTTGTAAAGTGGTTACGAGGATTGAATGTAATTGAATGAGGAGGAATCAATTCAATTACGAATGTAAATGGATAAATTCTAACAATTTTGGGGTTTCTTATTTTTCAAAATAAAGTTATCATTTACTTTTATTCACAAATTTCATTTTTATATAAAACTTTATTAATACATTATTTTTCAAGTAAAACAATGAATCAGTTAAAAACTATTTACAACACGTCATTTTCATTGAAAAATAATGTCAATTATCAGTACATTTGTAAAGATACAATCTGTAATACACTCTCCCTATATATATATCTTGTTCAAATTTTCAATCGTTCATAAAATACTTTTGATTCATCCACTCAAGTTCAAATACATTTTTTTAACTCGTAGTGGATGACACTTGATGTTAGTACAGTTTTTCAAATATTAATTCAGTAATTAAATTTAATTAATTCATTTAGTTTTTTTAGATTTAAGTTGCATATATCTACTAATAGATGGCGCCAGACAAACTCAAAAAAATGAATGAAAATTATTTATAAAGGACTTTCTGCAATATAGTGAAAAAAAAGTAGGAATTGAAAAAGTTGCATCAATTTTAACTTGTTAACTTTATTTACAATACCTCATTTTCATTGAAAAATAACGTCAATTTTAACTACCTTTGTAAAGGTACAATCAGATTAATTTTTCAAAATGCAGAGTGCAATGTTGACATGCAATTTTGTTGATGTGCAATTTTAATGCAGCGTGCAACGATGACATGCAATGCAATTTTAATACAATGACATCAATGCATGCGATTTTAACTTGTTACCTCTATTTATACATCAATTTCATTGAAAAATAATGAAAATGAAATAAATACTTAAATACGTATACGTATAATGAAGTATTCGTAATACCATCGTCATTTGCCATTAAAGCCACCATTATTTTCCACGAATTTATTCAAATACTTTCTTTGTAAATCTAATTAAAATTGTTGGTGTCATTTAAATTATTTGCAAAAAAGATGTATCAATGTTAACTTGTCGTCATTGGAAGATTTTCAGTTAAAGATTCGTCAATGAAAAGAATGACTATAAAGGCACAACAAATTCTATCACTACTTTATTTTACACATCAGATACATGCGTGTGATTTCCAATTTTTTTTTTATTTTGCTATAATATTTATAGTAGATGGTTGTCCAAATAATGTCTTTGGTATGTGCTGAATGCTACGCTTTACCAGCAGAGCGTATAGCATCATACTTTCACACATTCTGCCTGAATTTCCACACTATTTCTCCCTAAATACTGCAAAGAGCGTGACAAATTCCACTGATAGTTTTAAACACGTGAAATTATCAGTATGTATAACACATATGTATTATCTAATCCTCTTTGACACTTTTAATTATGATTAGATGCACAATTTTCACATAATTACAATGTTCGTATTTAAAAAAGCATTTTTAATTGATTATGATACTGTAACAAATCAGCATATTTTCAAATTAGTTATTTTACGCATTAAAAATTTTATATAATTAATCTACTTTAATCTATCTACTTTATTAAGCTACTAATTATCTAAGCTACTTTTGTGATAAATTGGACAATTTTTATTTAACTATAGTGTTTTACATTTAATTAATTATAATTGTAATACTAAGTAATAATTGTTTAAAAATTTAATTATTTTAATTAGCCTTTCAAATAACATCTGCAATAATGTAAGCGGATGTTATCCAATGCAGTCATTGATTAACCTTTTAATTCATCGTTAGCAAATAAAAATGCATATTGTAAACACTAGCTTTGTGGCCTTTCATTTTAAGATAATGAAAAATATGAAAGTTAAACTTTTAATGCATATCCTGTGTTATTGTTTAATTAAAAATTCATGCAACAAATATGTAATCAATATTTTTTACTTTACAATAAATTAAAGAAATACGCGAAATATATCTCAATCACAGGGAAAATAAACATTTTTGAGATATACACTCAAGAGCCAAACCATTATGACCACCCCTACATTTTGCAATGAACTCGCCTGGACGACGTGAAGGCACGTGATCAGGTGGAAGTGGTATTTAACTGGTATTAAGTGGTGGTATTAATCCATGCCAAGGCGGGTTGAAGCTGTGTTGACAGGTGGTTATTGACAGGTGGTCATAATGTTTTGGCTCTTTAGTGTAAATATGAATATTTTAATGCTAGTTTGAAACAAATTGTTCTGGAGCATAAGTTGGATGATTTGATTGAGTTAAATGACATCATTTTAAAAAAGATAGGTAAAGATAGTTTATAAGTTTTTTTAAATATTTAAAATTCAGTTTATCAATAAATACCATCATATATGTAAAAATGATACATTGATGAATCAGTCAAATGTCGTTTATGAATCGTGGATTTCATACCCGGTATTGGATATGAGAATCCTACCAAGAGTTCCTGTGTTCTAACAAAACAAAAAGAGTTCCTTCAGGTTAAGTATAACATCACAGTATTTACAACTGTATGGAAGAGATTTACGAAAAAAATTTGAGCCAGGCATCCTCATTATCGATACACGAAACTTATATTGTTACAATCGATATCAAGTCTCTTCGTTTCTGAAAGTAATGACTGCAGCGTACGTCACTGGCAGATTCCACCATGAGTTCATTTGCAGGGTAGTTGCATGTCTTACGTCTTTGACCTCAGTAAAAAAATATAACCATCTTTTGAATTATTACTTTTAAGAAATCTACCACTAAAAATTCAGCCTGAATTTTAAACTTAAAAGTACAAAATAGCTTAATTATTTTTGAGTATAATAATTTATATCTCGTAGGTGTTGTTGTTTCTTATCCCACTTTGGTAGACAACAATAGAGTTTTGCATACCGTACGTTAGTTACCGTAGGACGTCCGTTAGCTTTTTTCTCCCTAGCGCGCATGCTCATAGGAAAGTATGTGTTTCCTATGAGCATGCATATGAAAAATCATCCCTCAACTCCTGCAACTGCTCTAAACTCTCTAATATCTAAACCAAATTCAAAGAACTTTGTGGTCTCATGGAAGGAGGGAAAGGGAATTTCTGTTATGATGGAGCGCCCGTAGGTAGAAGTCTGATTTGGCCCCGTGACTTTGATTTGGTTTGGTTTGTCTGTATGGCCATTTTGTGTCCACTTTCGGCTAATTAGACCGGTATTTACAGTTTAATGGGGATCCCGAACCACTAACAAACATCCATGCAACCACCAGGAATCAAACCAAGTCCGCAATGGCGCAAGGCTCCAGAGCTAGCAAACTGGCTAGCAGACCGACCGTGACTAAAAAAAAAAGAGTAGTGTCTTCCGCGAGGACTTTTAAGAAAGCTACCACACATTTGCTTATCGTATGGAAAGAAAATGGAAAACTCCTGCCCGTATTCCGACTAACGAGGCAAGATACTGAACATCTGAAACGCCATCGAGTCACCTCATTTTTTGGAAACAGTACCGACAACTTCGTGGATTGAACCTCAGCCCTAATGCTCACCAGCGGAGAGCATTGCCACTGAAGTCGCGAATCGAGCCGTAGTGTAGTTGTACCGTGGGCTATTAATTTCAATCTGAACATGAATCAGATTGAACTTATCAGATTTTATAAACAATTTCAATTATTTTCAATTCGAAGAATTTCGTATTTAAATATAATTATTTAAATGATAACTTTTTCTAAGCTAAATTAGCAAATTTAACAGTGAAATTAACAAAAATTAAATTATAAAAAAAATGTCTTTTCTTTTATTTGCTGTTATTTGAACATTCATTTTTATTTAATTTTTACACTTTTAAAGAGGAAACGAGAGAAAAATAAACGCTTTTTGCAACCTGCGATAAAAGGTGTTCATTATGTTGGGTGGAAAAATTCCAGCTCCTCTATTTAAAAGTAATTGAATCTCTTTCACTAATAATTACCCGTTTATCTTCTGTGAAAGATTTAGGGTTTTCTGATCCGTGTAAAGATAATTCGCTGAAGACAATCTGGAGCCACGTTTTTAATTTTGGAAACCGGCTAGTCATTAGATTCAAGGTAAAAAGACTAATTCGAAATTGCTTTTTTGTAAAAAAAAATTGGTCTTAAATTGTTGTAAACAGTCTTAAGAATTATTTCATCCGGTTGAAGAGATTCAACTACTTTTTTATCTTTATTAATTTTATTTATTATTATTTTTAATTTTATTCTTTACGACCTTTTCTGTCTAGGTGTGAAAAGACTGAACTGAAGAATAAAATTAATTTTTATTTTATTTAAGCATGTTGTATAAAACTTTTGCAATGTTCTGGAACAACCACAAATTTTCACTGGAATTTTAAATACTTTCCACTATAAATTTCATAAAATTTAAATATATTTTTGATTAAGGTAAAGTTAAAATTAAAATAAATAAAAATAAATTAAAGTCAAAAATACTTAAGTTAAATACCAAATATTTTGAATTTAATAATTTATATAGATAAGCTTGTATTTTACTGGTAATGAGTGCTGTTAGCTGCTATTCAGATCCATTGACTGTGTCCTTTGACTGCAACATACGTCATAGAGATTCCACGTCTGCATTCATTGACTGCGTCCTTTGACTACGACGTACGTCAGAGATTCCACCAAGAGGTCATCTCCTTCATTGACTACGTCCTCTGACTGCAAAAGCACGTCAATAGAGATTCCACCATCATTTCATCTGCATCCATTGACGGTATCCGTTGATTGTACTAGACGTACGTCACTAGAGATTCCACCATGAGTTCATCTGCATTCATCGACGGTATCCGTTGATTGTACTAGACGTACGTCACTAGAGATTCCACCATGAGTTCATCTGCATTCATTGACGGTATCCGTTGATTGCACTAGACGTACGTCACTAGAGAATCCACCATGAGTTCATCTGCATCCATTGACGGTATCCGTTGATTGCACTAGACGTACGTCACTAGAGATTCCACCATGAGTTCATCTGCATTCATTGACGGTATCCGTTGATTGCACTAGACGTACGTCACTAGAGATTCCACCATGAGTTCATCTGCATTCATTGACGGTATCCGTTGATTGCACTAGACGTACGTCACTAGAGATTCCACCATGAGTTCATCTGCATTCATTGACGGTATCCGTTGATTGCACTAGACGTACGTCACTAGAGAATCCACCATGAGTTCATCTACTGCATCCATTGACGGTATCCGTTGATTGCACTAGACGTACGTCACTAGAGATTCCACCATGAGTTCATCTGCATTCATTGACGGTATCCGTTGATTGCACTAGACGTACGTCACTAGAGAATCCACCATGAGTTCATCTGCATTCATTGACGGTATCCGTTGATTGCACTAGACGTACGTCACTAGAGATTCCACCATGAGTTCATCTGCATCTATTGACGGTATCCGTTGATTGCACTAGACGTACGTCACTAGAGAATCCACCATGAGTTCATCTGCATTCCTTGACTGTATCCGTTGATTGCACTAGACGTACGTCACTAGAGATTCCACCATGAGTTCATCTGCATCCATTGACGGTATCCGTTGATTGCACTAGACGTACGTCACTAGAGAATCCACCATGAGTTCATCTGCATTCATTGACGGTATCCGTTGATTGCACTAGACGTACGTCACTAGAATTCCACCATGAGTTCATCTGCATCCATTGACGGTATCCGTTGATTGCACTAGACGTACGTCACTAGAGATTCCACCATGAGTTCATCTGCATTCATTGACGGTATCCGTTGATTGCACTAGACGTACGTCACTAGAGATTCCACCATGAGTTCATCTGCATTCATTGACGGTATCCGTTGATTTGCACTAGACGTACGTCACTAGAGAATCCACCATGAGTTCATCTGCATCCATTGACGGTATCCGTTGATTGCACTAGACGTACGTCACTGAGATTCCACCATGAGTTCATCTGCATTCATTGACGGTATCCGTTGATTGCACTAGACGTACGTCACTAGAGAATCCACCATGAGTTCATCTGCATTCATTGACGGTATCCGTTGATTGCACTAGACGTACGTCACTAGAGATTCCACCATGAGTTCATCTGCATCTATTGACGGTATCCGTTGATTGCACTAGACGTACGTCACTAGAGAATCCACCATGAGTTCATCTGCATTCCTTGACTGTATCCGTTGATTGCACTAGACGTACGTCACTAGAGATTCCACCATGAGTTCATCTGCATCCATTGACGGTATCCGTTGATTGCACTAGACGTACGTCACTAGAGAATCACCATGAGTTCATCTGCATTCATTGACGGTATCCGTTGATTGCACTAGACGTACGTCACTAGAGATTCCACCATGAGTTCATCTGCATCCATTGACGGTATCCGTTGATTTGCACTAGACGTACGTCACTAGAGAATCCACCATGAGTTCATCTGCATTCCTTGACTGTATCCGTTGATTGCACTAGACGTACGTCACTAGAGATTCCACCATGAGTTTCATTCATTGACTGTATCTGTTGATTGCACTAGACGTACGTCACTAGAGATTCCACCATGAGTTCATTTGCATTCATTGACGGTATCCGTTGATTGCACTAGACGTACGTCACTAGATTTCCCCATGAGTTCATAGACATGGTATAGCAAGATAACAATCATTACTTTCATCATTCAGACAGCATTTGTAACAGTTTCGCATCAACAATTTACTTGATATGAGTTTTCTAGTTTTTACCTAGTTAAAAGTACTAGCAAAGAGCAATGCAGTCCCTCCTACATTACCCGCGATTACAAGTTCATGATATATATATATATATATATATATATATATAGAGAGAGAGAGAGAGAGAGAGAGAGAGAGAGTTTAGGTACAAATAGATTTCTACTTCATAGAAAATAAGTGTAAACCTGATTAATTTTTCCTTATATCCCTTTTATTTCATGTTTGATTAAAGGTAATTGATTAATTGTTTCAAACTGAATTCAAAATAACCTCTAATTGCTTGGAACTGTTATTTTCTGTTAGAATAAATATAAAATTTTAAATTATGATATATTATTTTATTAAATTAATTCACATGTCTAATACATTTAATCATTACAACTCCATTAATAAAAAATAGTATGCCAAAATGAGTGTATTTCAAATTTGATGAGATTCAGAAGAAAAGAAATGACGATTGTTTGTTAGTTTCTCAACTAATATTATGGAAAGAATGAAAATAAAATGAAATAATAATTGATGATATAAACTAAGATTCATAAAGTAAGCAGTTAAAATTATAAAATTCTTAAGATATTGGCATTTCCTCTGCTTTAATTCAAATGCTTAACGAATTCAATAACAATATAAAATAAAACTTCAATCCATCTTATCTAATCGTTTCATCGCTTTAAACTACAGATTTCAGTAAAAATTGTTGTCGTAGCAATGAAAATAAAATTCCTGAACATTATTTTCTTATGGTGCCTTACAAAATTGGAGGAGGGTAAGCCATCTCTTATTCCCGATAAACCAAGACGCAAAAGCAGTGGCGGCCTTTCGCCTGTTTACGGGACACCATTGCCTTGCCGCTTATCTTCACTGTATAGGTATCTCAACCTATCCTATTTGTCCATTTTGTGACTATGGAGAATAACGGACAGGGGCCATCTCCTCTGATGTGGGGCTCTTTGTGGATCTACAGAGGAATCGAGATATTGGGAAGCAAGATCGTCCATTAGGCAATGATTCTATTTTTTTTCTCTTTGTTCTTAATTCTTGATAGTTCTTAGTTCTATTGTTCTATGTAAATTTTTCCTATCCATTGGAAATAAAAAAAAAATTCTTATAGTACAATTTTCAGCAATAATGGTTAGAAAATTTTGCAGACCTTAAATAAAACAAGTAATATAAAAAACAAATTTTAAAGTCAATTCCTACTTTTTTTCACTATATTGCAGAAGTCCTTTATAAATAATTTTCATTCATTTTTAAGTTTATCTGGCGCCATCTATGTGCAGATATATGCAACTTAAATCTAAAAAAACTTTAATTAATTAATTAAATTTAATTACGGAATTATTATTTGAAAAACTGTATTGACATCCAGTGTCATCCACTACAAGTGGAAAAAAATGTATTTGAACTTGAGTGGAGGAATAAAAAGTATTTTATGAACGATTGAAAATTTGAACAAGATATATATATAGGAGAGTGTGAGCTAATAGAAGGAATTGAAAAAAGCAATATTAAGTAATATTTAAGTTCAAAACTATGTTCCAACAAATTTCAATGATAGCTGACATCACTTAGAAGACTTCTAAGTGTTGTCGTTTGAGTCCTCTGATGGCTTCTGTTGGATTCATTGACTTCAGAAGCGAGGAGATTCGATATTTGTAAGAACGTGCATAGAGCATTTCCCTGTATTCTCCCAAATGACACGGAAGTACGAAACGATTATCACAAATATACAAACTCGATGATTACTATAATTAAGGAAGGAAAAGAGTGGTTTTCATGATACTGATCAAAATGACCCTGCAGTTAAAGTTTGTACGCAGGTGCTTAAATCGTTTAGAACTGTAATGTATAGTAATGAAGTTATTGGAAGCGAAAAAAATAATGTTATATATATATACACATATATATTGTTTCAGAAAAATTCCGAAATGTTTGCAGTTAAATTACCAAATACACTCATGTCCATAAATTAAGGATAATGAAGTTCAGGCAAAGAAAGAGACAGAAGCAAAACAAATTTGACTTATTTGTAAAGTCTATTTATTAAACAAAAGGTAAAGAGCAAAAAAGATGCTATATGTTTGACATAATTAATAAAATGATTTTTACTCCCTGGAGCAAATTTCAAAAAGAACCTATTTACAAAAAACAGTATAACATGGTTAGTATGATGGTTAATATGGAGTATGTCTCCGGACGATGCAATACAGGCCTTACAACGCCTAGGCATGCTGAGTATCAAATTATCAATCTGATCTTCAGGAATATTACACCACTCATCAAGCAATGCCCTCCGAAGTTCCGGTTGACAGGTGGGAGGGGGTTGACGGGCTGCAATTCATCGGCCAAGCATATCCCACACATACTGTATTGGATTCAAGTCCGGTGAGTATGCTGGCCAATCCATACGGGTGATATCCTCAATTGAAGGCATTCGTCTACAATGTTTTCACGGTGAGGACGGGCGTTGTCATCCATAAACAGAAATTCAGCTCCCCATGGCGCCCCGAAACAAACGTACATATGCACACGTGCAAACGGGCATATTCTTTTCAAGAATTCTACAGGTGAAATTTTTTATTTTAGAGTTCAATTTCTGTGTGATTCTGAATTATCCTTAATTTATGGATAGGAGTGTAGTTAAAATAAATGATTTGATATGGTTGAACACCTTTGAATTTTATTACGTAAACGGGAAACATTAGCTATTAGTAAATATAAATCACCATCTTTTTAAACCAAACATATTGCATCAACATTGATAGTTATGAACTCATGAAATATTATGATAATGCAACTTCAGTTTTCACAGCAGTACATCGTAATCATGGTACTTTCTGCGCTATTTAAAAATTAAAAGATTAGGGTGGATTTTCTCTTCTACGGTCCATATTCCAAACATATAAAGAACAGGAATTTTCTGTAAGGTCAAAAATTATTAAGTGAACAGCATATCCAATTTCTAACAATTTACCAATTATTGTTCGTTATGATAAATAAAGAATAAAATTCATTTATCATTCTTAGAAAATTAAAATTTTCTTAAAATATATATCATGATTTCTGACAAGAAATTTTATATGTATGCTCTACTTTAAAAAATTAAACCATAATGTAAATGAAATGCAAATTTATAGGAAAATAAATGCTTATTTAGTAAGATAAGGAGGACTGTAGTTTCTTATTTCGTATTCTAGATACATAACAAAACTGGCTCGCTTAAAAGAATATACATTGTTTCGATCAGTCAGAGATTTCTTATGTTGAAAATGTTTAAAAGAAAAGGAAATTTATGCTAAATAAGTCAACCATGAAAAAATCCAAACAAATCATTAACAAAATTTTCTTAAATCTTTTGAATAAATTAACTTGTCTTAGAATGGTTAATATAATACTTAAGGTCATAAAAAAGTACTCACAGAAAGATCGGTTAAGAATTTTGAAATTTTTTAACTAAAATGTTTAATAATCTCTTATTTATCTATAATCTTCTAATCGTTTCTTGGAACTTTCTAAAACCACTCTTATATACTAAACATTTTGGTGTAAACAAATTATCTTAATCTTTTATTCTGAATAAATAAAAGTTTTATTTAATTTTCAGTAAAAATAAAAACTATATTTAACCGTTATATGTAAATATGCTTTATAGTGTTATATTAGTTATTATCATTATAGCGTTATATTATTATAGTGTTTTATTTTATTTACATCAGGAGGATTAAAATAAATCATACAAATTATTAAAAAATAATATAAGGTTATGAATGATTTAATATAACGCACATTATATGTATCAGCTATAATTGGTATGCAAACACAAATTTAACAACTTAATTAATAATGAGACGATACATTAAAATGTTTGAAAAAAAATTTCTGTAAACAGCAAGTAAAAACTCTAATTTTCAAGACGTATAATTATTTTCTGTTCAGCTCCTTTTCGCTTAATAGCACATGAAACTCCCTTCTAATTGTTATTCTAACTCTACTGAAACATATTAGTGACCAGTATCCAACTGTGTGCTAAATGGGTTGTTTTCTTATAAACGAGTTATTTCAGTTAGTCAAACGAATAAAGCTTGCCAATTTCAAAATAATAATAATAAATAAATAAATTAAAAATTAACAAATAAAGAACTTGAATAAATCAAGAAACATTAATACTAAACATCATTTTTTCAACTATTTAATAAGCAGTTTTATATTTTAAGGAGTTGTTCGAGTTCATTTGTAAAAAAATGATTTTGATATTGCTGCAATTTATTTTTAATATTGCTATATATTAAAAATAAATGGCAGCAATATATATATATTGCTATTTATTTTTAATATTCCTGCCATTTATTTTTATAATTTCTTTTAAATATAGAAAAAAAAAAAAAAAACCAAAGTCTCTGTATGCCTATTAATTTTACCATTACATGCACTGTAGATTATAAAATTAACCGCTTCTTTTTTTTTTTTTTTGTAAAAATTAAATTGCTTTCATTTAAAAATATAGAACAGATTGTATTAATGAAAAAAAAATAAACATCTAATAATAAACGTATATTCTTTCAAACAAATTTAACGTTTTCATTAATAAGTTAAACGTATCAGATTCTTTAAAAACAAATTTAACGTTTTCATTTCTATTAACAAAACATCTGATCTTTTATTATTTTAAAAGTCTGAACAAAGAGTATTTTTTTATGAAATATAAATAAAGATGATTTAAAACTAAATACATTGCATCAGATTTTAATATATAAAATAATTTATCAATTATATATCATCTTTTATTATACAAATAATTATGCCAGCTTCTTTAAAAGAATTGAAGTCTGAATTCAAAGAACAAGTACTTTTTTATGAAATATAAATAAAGATGATTTAAATTGGCATAAATACATTGCATCAGATTTTAATATATAAAATAATTTATCAATTATATAACATCTTTACTATTACAAATAATAAATGTGCCAGCTTCTTTAAAAACGAACTGATCGTTTTCATTTAGTAAAAATAACAAAACACCTGCTTTTTTATTATTTTATTTAAAGTCTGAACAAATAGTATCTTTTTATGAAATATAAATAAAGATGATTTAAATTCACATAGATACATTGCATAAGTTTTTAAAATATAAAATAATTTATCAAATTATATAACATCGTTGTAGCCAAACATTAAACAAAACAATATTATGAAAACAAATATAAGTACAGCACGGGTTTAGTGACACCCATATAAGATGTGACATTTTTATATCTTAAAGATTTAATAATTTATAACGTTGGCCACTTTGCAAATAAATTATCCACCTACAACTTTTCAACATAGAGACATCTTTGAAAAAAAATGGCTCATAAAATCTTGAAATCTCTACGAAATCTTTTCTACACTTACACGAATCATGTAGTTTGATTTATAATTCTAGTTAACATAACCTGAAGGCAAAATTGGGAACATTTTTTCTTCTACCACGAGTTATAAACGATCATCAACTGCGTGCAAATCAAAGTGTGAAGGAATGTGATAAGGACTCCATTATTGTAATACTTTGTTTACGAGTTTTTGGAAAACAATGACATATCACTTTGTCAGGTTCCACCAAATAATGCCAGGCCTGTTTAAAATTCTACGTTGGTGCCATCGCGATCAACTAGCAGAACAGTATTACAGCACATGTCGCCTTCGCCCACATTCTTCAGGACAGCAGTCTTAAATTAACAAAGCTTTATTGAAAAAGAAGCGTGTTTGATAGCCTATGAAAAGAAAATTATAATACTTAAAAAACAACGAAGTAATCAAATAATGCAATCGAGGTTTGCCTATAAATATCACGAATATTTTTTTATATTGATCTTTGGAAGAATAATAGAGTACTTGTTTGGAATATTAATTTTTAATTCCTTTAATTTAGCTCAATTATCTGAAGAAAAATGCACGAAAGTATTTAGTAGTACATGAAAAAATTCAGCTATTATAATAGTAATAAATCTTAGAAGCATTATTAACTTTATAAATAAATTGTTTCTCTTCTTTTACAATACTTTTTTATATCATTTATGGTTTAAGATGTTCTTATTACATATAAAATATAAGAAATTTAATGAATTTTTAGTTTTTATGTCAAGTATTAGTGAAAATGTTTAAAAATTAGTGCAAATGGAAGTTTTTAATAACTTTTTTATTGTACATTACCAAACCACTCTTAAAACCTCATTATCTCAAAGAAAATTGCAGTAGTAATATCGCAGAATAATTGGTAGTACATGAAAAAAAATTCAGTTATTAAAGCAGTAATAAATCCTAGAAGCACTTTTAATATTACAAATAAATTATTTCTCTACTTTTATAATTTTTTTATCTCACTTATGGTTGAGATGGTCTTATTACATAAAAAATACAAAATGGCGTCATTGTGAATAAAAAAATTCATTTAAGTTAAATTAATTTAATGAATTTTAGTTTTTCCTTTTTTGTCAGGTATTAGTGAAACTGTTTGAAAAGTAGTGGAGATGAAAGTTTTTAATATTTTTTATTATATATTAACCTATCAACCTCTCTTAGAACCTCTTTATCTGAAAGGAAAACGCAGAAAAATATTTAGTAGTACATAAAAAAATTCAGTTATTAAAAGTAAATACTAGAAGCATTATAAATCCTACAAAAAAATTATTTCCAAGCTTTTATAATGCTTTTTTTTCTTGTAATGGTTAAGATAGTCTGATTATATATAAAATATTAAAAGGCGTCATTGTAAATAAAAAAAAATATCCTTTAAGTGAAAGTAATTGAATAAATTTTAGTTTTTTTCCTTTTTTTTTTTTTGTCAGGTATTAATAAAAATGTTTTAAAATAGTGCAAAGGTAAATTTTCCTTATTGTACATTACGGAACCTGATTTTTTCGGAAGGACAACTAATGTACAATACGAATATGGCTTGTCGTTCTACTGTCCTCTTACACACACACACACACGGTAGGGTCAACAGACCGTGCCCTACAGTTTAAAGTGGATTCGAACCACTAACACCCATCCATGCCACCTGTCAGGATTTTAACCTGAAGCCGGCGATTCCAAAGACCACAGCGCTAGCCATTTGGTCAATTCAAAATATAACAATGCGCCATGCTTTTTATCATAATCATACATTTGTTTCTCGTTTTTAAATTATTTTTTTACTGCTTGGTTTCAATAATTGCTTTATGTAAGTCGCAAAAATTGTGTAACTATCTCCTGTATGTTTGAGGTGATCTTATCATATATAAAAAATAGAAAAGGCGTTATTGTTAATTGAAAAAAATTAAGTGAAAGTAAGTGAATGAATTTTAGTTTTTCCTTTTTTGTCAGATATTAATAAAAAGGTTTCAAAATTAGTGGAAATGGAAGTTTTCCTTATTGTACATTACGGAACCTCTCTAATCGGAAGGCCAACTAATGTACATTATGAATATGGCTTGTCGCTCTACTGTCATCTCGGTGGTCACTTTGGGGTCAACAGACCGTGACCTACAGTTTAAAGTGGATTCGAACCACTAACAACCTTCCATACCACCTGTCAGGATTTTAACCTGAACCCGCAGGTTTCAAAGGCCAGAGCGCTAGCCACGTTGGTCGCTACAAACATGATAATGTGCGATGCCTTTTATCATAATGATATACATTTGTTTCTCGTTTTCAAATTATTTTTTTACTGCCTTGGTTTCAATCATCATTAAGAATTAATATTATTACTATCTCCTTTAGTATGTTTGAAATGGTCTTATCATATATTAAATATAAAAAGGCATTATCGTAAATTATAAAAATTAAAATTTTGAAATGAATGAATTTTAGTCTTCCCTCTTTTGTCAGACATTAATAAAAATGTTTGAAAATTAGTACAAATGTTTTCGTTATTGTACATTACAGAACCACTCTTTCCGTAAGCCCAACTATAAATTTGGCTTGTTGCTTTATAGCTATCTTACATACCCGGGTCTCAAAGATCGTTACCTACAGTTTAAAGCGGATTCCGCAACGCTAGCAACCATAGTCCATGCCACAGTTAGGATTTGAACCTGGAGCAGGAGGTTCCAAAGATCAGATCCTAGCCACTCGGCAGTTACAATTTTACGACAATATAATACGCAATGCTTTTATCATAATCATACATTTGTTTTTTCCTTTTTAATTTTTTCTTGACGTTAGGTTTCAATCATTGATTTATGTAAGTTGATTGATTATTTTAACACTTTCTTTATGTATAAAAATTTTTATTATTTTATTTAATTTATCAATTATTAATTATTAATTTTTAAATTTATCAAATTTGCTATATCAGCACTATTAATTTCAAAAATGAAAGGAATTTCCAAAAGAATTTTTAAGGATAATAATCCACATTTTTATTACACGGCAAAAAAAAAAAAAAAAGTATGGTAGCGAACCAGAAGATTGATGAAAAACAGCATCAATCTTGTAGAAATGAAAATGAACTATGTACAAAATAAAAAGTGAAACTATTTTAATTTACATCATTGAAGAAACTGAATACCTAGTAAAAATATTATATTATACATATATATTGGATATTAAAATTATGTATGCGTAAATATAGATAAAAATATGTGTAATTTTCTTAAAAGCTTCTATGAAAATTTTCTTTGCCATACGCTTGTATAAAAACAGAATTTCCAAGGCAAAAAAAAGTTATATATATTTTATAACAATAGCTCTATTCTTGACTTCCTATGTAGAACTCAGGTAGTATTATTTGTAAAACCATTCAAATTTCTAATAGAATCGAAAATTAACTATTATGTTCAAAATAAAATCAAAAAAAAAGTGAAACTATTTTAATTTCTATATAATTGAAGAAACAGAGAAGGCCTAGTAAAAATATATCAATGAACATATATATAGTTAAAAGAAATATTGGATAATTAAATAATGTATATATACACATACATATGTATGTGTATATATATATATATACATTTTTTTTTATTAGGCATTCAATGTTTCTTCAATCATTTAGAAATTAAAATAGTTTCATGTTTTTCATTTTGATTGTATTATGAACATAGTTAAGAATACTTAAAGATGTAGTAAATAAGATTATGTAAGTGAATAAGACTTATGTATAATTAAAGAAATATTGATATTTAAATTATGCCTGTATAAATAATATAGATAAAAATATGAGTATTTTTTTCTTAAAAAGCTTATATAACGATTTCCTTTGCAATACGCTTGAATAAAAACAGAATTTCCAAGAAAAAAAAAGTTATATATATTTTATAACAATGGCTCTTGACTTCCTGTATGGAGCTGAGGTAGGATTATTTGTAAACCCATTTAAAATCGCTGGGCAAATAACAAAAAAAAAGGTAATAAGTCTGCGTATTTGTCTACTTCAAACAGGTTGAGTGGAAGATAAATATTTTTTATGCTTTCACTCGAAATGTTTCTCAGCGCTAACAGTTTTTTTCACAAAATAAGTAAATTTATGATGGGTAAATAAAGCTACTAAAAAAATTACGTCTTAGTTTTTGTTGAAAAACTCATAAAAAGTAAAGTAAAGGAAGTATTTGCAGTAATTTTTGTTGCAAAATGATTTTGTATATTTAGGCAAGTGGTTTAAAAGAATCTTAATTTTAAAAAAGAGAAATGTTTTTTAACATTTATGTATTTTAAATTTATATTTTGTTTTTGCAAATTAGATTGTAATGCACTCCACGGTCCACATTCATAAAATATGATGACCTAAGCTACCACAAAACGTATGTAAATCTCTAAAAATATTCTGGAGAAATCATGATTGTATAAATTTCGTTAAAGTTCATTATAGAGATGTTCACAAAAGCATAGGGAGGAAAATACAATGCATCAGTGAATATAAATTATCATTTCAATAAATTATAATACAAAACAAACTTTGTGACATTATTGCAGTTTTTAGAAGGTGGTTCTAACATTGTTATAATTATTTATCTTGATTGATGTTTTTTTTTAGTGTAGTGATTAAATTCTGCTACATAATCGGCTATGCTTGTTGAACATTTGTTTTTCTTGTAGCTATTGAACTTAGTTGATGTTCTTGTGATACAGCAAATATAATATTCTTTTAATATAATTAATGATACAATTGCATCAAAGTACGATTAAGGATTCAGTTGCATCAAAATTTAATTAAAGATGTAGTTTATTTAATGTACAATTACTTTAGATGATTACAGTTACTTTACTTGGTTCAATTTCTGTAACTATTTTTGTGATGAATTTAAGGATTCTGTAGTATTATAAAAGATCATGTACCCCAATGGTTAATTATTTATTTAAATGCAGTGAAAAGAGCATGGTAACACAAGACAAAATGTAATTTATTAGTGGATTAATTGTTGGAGAAAATTCGGGAAATTCTAAGCAAGGATACATTAAAGCATTTTATATTCCATACCACGATTGCTACAGAATTCTTCGTGTTTTGAAATAGTGATGTTATCTACAAACAAAACCAAACAATTTTTTGAAAGCAAGATAGCTTGTACTATTATTGAGTTATGATGGATAGGCCTGTTTGTTTAGCTTTTGACATATTTCTTTTCACTATATCGATACAAAAAAAAGTTTTTATTCTACCTTTTAAATTCTAAGAAAATTTTAAAAAATTCTAAAAGAGGTTAATACTAGTTGTTTAATTGTAGTTTTGCGATATTAAATTTTGTAATTTTATTAAATTGATACGCTTAAAAGTTTTCAAGTTTTTCGATACAAATAGTGTTTAATTTACATAGAATAATATTCAGCAATGTTATTGTCCATTGTATGGATTCATTTGAACTCGAGTAATTTATAAATATAAAAATATGTCGTTCAATATTTTTTTAAATTGTAACGAGGGATTGCAATATCGGACCGAAAGCTCAATACCGGTATTCGGTATTTTTCAGATCTTAATACCGGGATACCGGTTTTAATACCGATAGTAGAAATTTAAAAAAAAGAAAGAAAACATAGGTGATTTTTTTGTTTTATTTGCCAGTTTTATTAGAGAATGTATATATCATAAAAAAATTTGTAATTTATAAATTATAACTGTATATAAAGAATCACAAAAAAAAAAAGTAAAAGAACGTCTTATTTATTTAAATCACAAAAAATGTAAATATCACTATTCAGTCTGCGGTACTATAAAAAATTTTTGAAATGTGATCTATAAAACATAGTGCATGAATTGTACTATCATTAAGCCTGGGCGTAATTTTGTGCAAAAGTTACCAGCTGTCGAAAATGCTCTTTCAGCATCTAGGCATGGCAAACCATCTGTCAATGATTTTCTGTCATTCTACTTATACCAGATGGTTTTCTTTCGGAGATCATCAATTCAAATTATCAAATTATTTTTTCAAAATAATCTAAAATCCCTGATGGCTTGGGCTTAGAAACTGTGCTTAAGTTTGTATCTTCATCGCAATTAGATTCTTTTTCCTCTTTAACAAATTTGTATCATGTTTCGTTTTTAAATGTGTATTGAGTCCGCTTGTACTTCCTCCGTTCAATTTAATAACTCTTGAACATTTTTTACATTGTGCCACCATATTCTTTTCATCATATAAATAACGAAACTAAACCGAAGTATTATCAGTTGATTTTTTTATGTTCTTTAAAGTTATTCTTATTATGGGGTATTATTTATGAGTATATATATATATATAATAAATCAAAAATATTTTGAATTCTAAAGTATGATATGCAAATACAATGTGAATAACAAACACACCAATTTAAAAATATCGAAATATTACACATTTTTCTTCACAACTACAATTTTTGTTTTCCCAGATAAGAATTCTGAATAAGAATTCACAGATAATAATAAAATTTCACAGATAAGAATTCTTTCGCATATAAGAATTCTAAATTTCTAGTAAATACCGAAAAAACGGTATTTAAACTTAATACGGGTATTACAAAATTGTACAAATGGTTCAAAATACCGGTATTGCAATCCCTAATTGTAACCAATATATATTTTGCTTTTACAATTCTTTAGTTGGAAAAATATTTAAAATATTTAATATGAAAAATAACCAGAAAAATTAAAATAACCTAAACAGGTCTTAAAATCTCAAGATTTGAAGGTTTTAAGCTTGGTATGCAAATTAAAAGCACAGAAAATTTATGATTAATTGTGCTCATTTTAAAAAAATATTTTTACTTACAACAAAAATTCGAAATCAATTGTTGTATTGTCAGTAATAAAATTTTTAATAATACATGCAGCGTATCATTTCGATATGCAAAAAACTCATTGTGTTTTTAAAAACGAAGAAGAAAAGAAACAAAGAATTCTTGTTTTTAATCCTTTTGAAGTCCCAAGACGAACCCTTGAAAAATTACGACCGCATTATTTAAATCTTACACGATTCTGCATCATATGAATTCCTTATCCCTCCCTTCATCAAAACTGACCATTAACCTGTCAGCCATAACTATTGTTCTTTCGAAATGCTTTGTTTTGTGAAGGAAATAACTATTTCCGCTGTGAAGGAAAAGCGATTTTTCAATCGAAGGATAGTATACTCTGATCACGTAATTTACAAGAAATACTGTTGACAGTTCAAACAAATAGTCTTTTAATTCTGCTGCATAAATCAGATTCAATTTGTTCATGATGGTGTCTGGATGTCCAACCTTCAGAATATTGTGACTAATAAACCCTTAATAACCTTATAAGAGACGTATTTGGTTAGTGCAACCTTCAATTCAAAGTCATTGTTTTATAAAGTTAAGAATTTAAATAGATAATCGGAATTTTTTTAGTTAAACGTCTTAAATTTATTGAATGATTATGATTTGTTGTTTATTGTTTCATTGAAACATTTCATAAAAATAGGCTGGATAGAAAACTACAGAATTTATTAAATGAAAACCAACAAGAATACATTCAAAAATATACTGAAATTACAAAATACATTCCCCAAATTTTTTTGAGTGGTACAGCAAAAAAATCGTAATTTTAAGTTAAAATTTTTTAAATTTATTAAATGAATATTGTTGTTTCTTCTTTCATTGCAACCTCTCATAAAAACTGGCTGGATAGAAAAACTACATGACATATTACAAGTGAACAACTAACAGGAATACATTTTAAAATATACTGAAATACAAAAACAAAATTTTTTTCAGTGGTATAGTAAACAAAAAAAAGATTGAAAATTATAATTTTTAAAGAGTTAGGGGTTTTTAGAGAACAAACATCCGAATAACATTCTCTAATATAGGCATCTTAGAGTCTTAAATTAGGTTCTAATGAGTATGGGTACAAACATCAAAAGTGGGGAGAATGTTAAGGAAGATAGTGAAATAAAAGCTTGTTCCTTCAAGATATTTCAAAAGTTTCTTCAAAATTGATATTGTTTCGTAAAAAATTAACCAAATAAAACATTTAATTTTTAATGCAAAATCATTGATGGTAGACAGAAACTTTTTGTGAATTTATCTTTTGTCAGCAGACACTATAACAGCTGTAATCAAAATTATAATAAATGAGCCGTAAATTGAGTTCCATTCTGTTTTTTACATGCCAAGGAAAGGAAGACATTGATTCTCCTCAAATAACAGTGGCATTCATCAATACATAATGTTATTTTTATAAAAGTAAACATCTTCACACATTTTTTTAACACTGTGTACATGTGTTTCATTCATTCATGCATGCTAAGACTTCCAGAAGATGAGAAAAGGACGTTGTTTTCGGAAAAAAAATTTTTTTGGTGTAAATGCACAACCGTAAAAGGTAGAAAACTCAGAAACTAAACAGGCTGATTATCAGTATAAGGCATAAGCTGTCTTAATTGCCATCAAGTGTCTTCAAGGATGACTCATTCTTCAAAGATTGCACCAGTGGTCCTTCTTTAGGTTATCTAATCATGTTACTACGGAACCATCTACTTTATTTGTGAAGTTTTTTCTCAAATGTAGGATTCTCCACCTCTTTATTAAATAATATATGAAGCTAATCATTGGCATATTAGAAGACGAAATTGTTCTGAACACTATGCGATTAGTTGACAGATTATTTTCAGATGCAAACATGCATTCAGTAAAGCATTAGTTTTTCAACGAACAGCAATTAAAATTTGATATAACACAAAATTTTGACTTTTGGCATTTTCAAATTATATATTTTAATTTCGAAAGTAAATTGTAAGACATTCATAAATTAAAATATTTTTCTTTAATTTGGCACACAACTGTTCCGAATAATCATCGAAAATAAACTGTTTCCTAACATCGGAATCTTCATTGTTATATCCTTTTGTAAACCATTATAATTCTATTCTTTCCGTTTGCATTAAAGATGTAATCTTCATTACTAATAACATTTTCATTACGCTCATTTTTAATGCATACCACATATTAGTATCTGATATGAAAACTGCTTAATCCCAACAATCTTGTACCTCACCTCAATTTTGGAACACTTATCATTGAATTCTTAAGGATTAAATTTGATTGGATTGAGATATTTTCCAATAAACTACACTTCTTCCGGAAGATAGTGAAATAAAAGCTTGTTCAAAACTGGTTTCCGAAAAATTAAGAAAATGAAACTTATATTTATTTGTTATGAAAAATAGTTCGATATTAGAGAGAAAATCTTTTCTGAATTTATTGTTTGTCAGCAGGCCCTATAACAGATGCAATGAAAATTATACGAAGCATACACTAACTTCAGTTACATTCTACACTCGTGCCCATAAGTTAAGGATAATTCAAAATCACACAGAAATTGAACTCTAAAAATAAAAATGTCACCTGTAGAATTATCACACACATATTGAAGAAGAATATGCAAATTACAGGAAACCACCAGATGTCGGGACAGTACGTCACAATGACGAGAGTGTAAGAGAGGGGTATATAAGGAATGGTGGCAAAAGAAGTAAAATTGTTCACAAGCGCTTTAAAAGCCTTTCAGTGCAATAACCCAAGTTATGGCACAAAGGAAGCACTTGATGATTTTTTACGTGGTAGAATTATCGGACGACTGGAATGTGGACGTACCCAGCTGGAAGTATCCGAGGAACTTGGAATCGCAGTGTCATCTCCAGGCTTTGGCAACGATTCCAAGATGATGGTACTGTGTAGATGTTACAGCCAGGTCGCCCTCGAGTTACAACGCCGAATGAGGACCGGTATTCAGCAGTTACTGCCAAAAAAAAAAAAGACGGAGGCATCAGACCTGTCTCGACAGCTCTCTTCAGCTACCGGTACGACAGTTTCAAGGCAGACCGTGTACAGACGCTTAGGGCACATTGGTCTATATGCTCGTAGGCCTGTCAGATGTGGTTACCGCAACTCACTGTCGCCTGCGATTAACCTGGAGTAGAATGGGGACACCGCAACAGTGGTCTTGTGTGATGTTTTCCGACGAGTCCAGATTTAGTTTGCAGTCTGATTCTCCTGGACTTTCATATGGAGAGCGCCAGGTACCCGTTACCACCAAGAGAACACCATTGAACGTCACCATTACGGTGGTGCAGGATGGCTCGTTTGGGAAGGAATTATTCTTGGTTCCAGAACTGAATGTTCAGATTGTAACGATCAATCGGCATGTCATTCTGGAACAACATGTACGTTTGTTTCGGGGCGCCATGGGTGCTGAATTTCTGTTTATGGATGACAACGCCTGTCCTCATCGTGCAAACATTTAGACGAATGCCTTCAATTAATAAATGGACTTTATAGAGCAATAAGTCAAATTTGTTTTGCTTGATGAGTTGTGTAATATTCCCCAAGATCAGATTGATAATTTGATACTCAGCATGCCTAGGCGTTTAAGGCCTTTGCATCGTGATCTTGAACCATTATCCTTAAAAGGTTCTTTTTTATGGTAAAAATCGCAATTTTTATTAATTATGTCAAACATATAGCATCTTTTTTTCTCTTTACCTTTTGTTTAATAAATGGACTTTACAAATAAGTCAAATTTGTTTTGCTTCTGTCTCTTTCTTTGCCTGATCTTCATTATCCTTAATTTATGGACGTGTATTTAGAGAGAAAAACTTTTTCAGAATGCGTTTCAGTTATGATCTGGACTTTCAATTGGTTTGACTCCAAAGCATAATTAGAATTATTAACCTTAGGCATGAAATCTTCATTCTGAGCTTCTGATGCACCTTTTTTTCGAACTCATATGTTTGTCTCTTTACTTCTGAAGCATATTTTTAAATCAATAAAAATGTTGGTATTGAACATTGAAAACAATTGATTGACAATGACTTTTGACATTGAAACATTTTGAAATATTTTTAATTTTTTAAAAAATGTTTTCTCATTAGAAATAGTTTCCTGATATATATTTAAGAAAAATGCTGTAGAGTGATCAAGCTGTATCTTATGTCTACATATTCTACTACTATTGAAAGAATATAAATAGAAAACTTAAATGTAAATTACCTGCTTATAATTACCTGCAAAATTAAAAAAATACTTCATATTATTTTACTAAAATCACATAATTAAATAATAGTATTTGCTTATCGATATACAGACTCATTAAAATCATTGTGCATGCTCGTATTTAAGTGAGAATTACAAACGAGAAAAAAAAAAATTACAAAACAAAAAAAAAAAAAAAAATTACAAAAAAGAAACACAAAAAAAAAAAAAAAAATTGCAAAAAAGAAAAACAAAAATTACAAACAAACGATTTACAAAAATAATTACAAAATAATTAAAAGAGAAAACAAACAAAAATATCCCAAACTAGGAGTTGCATTTTTTTCATTATAATTTTAATTGTTTGGTAAAGTAGTTCGTTATTTACAAGATAATAAAGTTATGGAAATAATTAAGATTTTAATTTTAAAATTACTTATACTTATGAGGAAATTGTTCTTTTTTTTTTAGGATAAGGTTGTCAGCCTTAAGACAAAAGCTCTACAGTCATATTAGACAGGTTTTATATGAATTCGATGCTCAATAAAACAGCTTCAAATTATATATTTGCCAAAATTAAAAAATTACAATTATTTTTAATTAATTATTAATTAATTAATTTTAAAAATTAATTAAAATTAATAAATAAATAATTAATTAGATATTTGCCAAAATTAATTTAATTATTAACGAAGAGACTAAAAAAACTGTAATTATTTTATAAAATTAAAGTTATGTACAATCTTTTAAATAACTTTTAATATTTTTGTTTAATAAAAATAAGTTAAGAAATAAATTTTACACTTTTAAGGTTTTTATCTAATATAACAGACATCTTCCTAACATCTTTGTTTATCAGAATTTATGTCACTCCATTACAGCTTCAATTATATATTTTTAAACATTAAAAATTAATGAACAGACTAAAAAAACTGTAATTATTTTATATAACTGACGTCATGTACTAGCTTTTAATATTTTTGTTACGCGAAGAAATAAATATTATACTTTTAAGTTTTTATTTAATATATAAATATGTTTAATTTAAACATAACAGATAATGGACCTCAATATATCAGGGACGCCTGACAACTTCTTTTTGAATCATTGTTGTGTCTACCTCCATGACAAATCGTATTTCAGAAATGTCTTGTTAAAAAACACCTCTATTAAAAAAAAAATCTTCTTAACATCTTTGTTTATCAGAATTTATGTCACTCCATTACTAACTTCAAGTTATATATTTGTAAAAATTAAAAATTAGTGAACAGACTAAAAACTGTACTTATTTTATATAAATGACGTCATGTCCTTTAAATAGCTTTTAATATTTGTGTTAGGTGAAGAAATAAATTTTAGACTTTTAAGTTTTTATTTAATATATAAATATATATATATATAAATATATTTAATTTAAACATAACAGATAATGGACCTCAATACATCAGAGACGCCTGACAACTTCTTTTGAATCATTGTTGTGTCTATCTGCATGACAAATCGTATTTCAGAAATGTCGTGTTAAAAAACACCTCTTTGAAAAGAAATCTTTTAACATCTTTGTTCATCAGAATTTATGTCACTCCATTAAAACTTGTTTTTTTTCAATAAATTAAGATCTGACGGGCATTAAATTTAACGCAATGTGTCCTTCATCTACTGTGAGAAAAAAATTAAACATAGAAAAAGATTCACAGAGAAAATCATATAATTCACAATACCTATATCAATTAAATATGTTTATATGTAATGCAATGCCTGAAAAACTACATAGAGCCACTTTACATTGATATTTGTTTTTATAAATCAACAGCAAATTCGTTCAAATAAGGAAATAATAAACAATTTGAAGGTTATTTAATAGTTTGCGCAAGAGAAAATTATTATTTAAGTCTATTTATTCATATTATATTAGCATTTATGAATGTTTATAATATAATGTCAAAATAGAGTTGTTGACGATTTTATAAACATACATTATATGATTCGTATGATTACACAAAAATATTTAATAATAATTAATTATATGAGAAAAAGTAGAAATATCCAAATGTTTTGATTGTTACAGTATTAAAAATATTGTATAATTGGAATAAACTTTCCATCCTTTTCTAATAAAAATAAAAATGGAAGGAGAAATTGTCTTCTAAAATGATATTTCTAAACAAACTCGTGTTGTTAAACACACAAAAATCAATTTATTCGTCAACAGTTTTTTTTGTCGCCTTCAAGACACTGCAATACAAACTATGATAATGCTTGATCAAATTATTCGTACATTTTTCGTAGGTTGGTTAAGGTAAGTATGACCTTAAGTTGTTTTATTGTATTTCCTTTTATAGCCTTAATCGAGTCAAAACGCCTTGCTCGAAGTGGTAATTTTACTTCGAGAACAGGAAAAAATCACATGGTGGCATATCAAGCGAATAAAGTGCTTGAATGACGCATTAGGATGGTGCAAAGTTCATAAATTGCCCTTCCACAGAACAGGCCGTTTTCGATGAATATTTTAGTGGAAAAGCCTCATGATGCCTAAAATATTCCTTATTCACATCTTGTCACAACTCTCACTTCGTGTGAGTTACACATAGCAAATCTGTATCTTCTATGTTGTCTTTCGGGCGGAAGGGAAAATATGGTCACCCGGACCATGTCTGCTTACTTACTTGATCCGGGAAAGCCTCTTCACAGAGAGGTAACAAGAACGTGCCATGGACGGGGTCCGGGTCTTTGCTTGAATGATTCCTTCTTTGAATGATTTATATTAAACATATGCCTGTGTGTTTCTGACACTCACAAATTACAGTACATCTTCTAGTTTTAACTATTAGAAACATGTAATTATATTTGAAACACAAAATATAAAGCAAACTCTTCGTTCAACTAATTTTTCGATTCTCAAAAAAGCAGAACATACAAAATATTTGGAATCGCATGGAATGAAAAGAAAATTGAATTTCTGTGTGATAAAGATTTTAGGTTTCAAGAAATACAAATAGACAGACAAATTTCTTACTTTTATATATAGAACGATTTATTATCTTGTCTATTATTGATTATTCTTGTTATTATCGATTTATTATCTGGTTAGTTATCTGGTTTTAAACTTCTGAAATGAAGATATATTCCATATATTCGTATATATTCCATATTGCTTATATATTCCATATTAAGTATATATTCCATATATTCTACGCGATGTATTCTTCTTCTTCATTGGCGTAACAACCCTGTGGTGGGGCAAGGCCGTCTTGGCAACTGGAAGAATAAGACACAGGAGATGGTGTCTTTTTTAAGGGATAGGGCTGTCAACACCAACGTCCGATGAACTACAGTCATATTAGTTAGGATTTATGGTTTAAGGTAGATTCTGAACCATTACAAATATTCATGGCACCACCTGAATAAAAACTGGAAACCTGTGTCACCGAACGCCACGGCGGTATTCACCTGGCATCAGGCCCCATGTGTTCACATTACCATGCTATAAAATACATCCGTAAAGCTAAAAATGCACCAATCACTTAGACTAAATGGAGATGTTCATTCCAACTTGGGGCTGCACTACGGAACGACATTGATCCACTGAGGCCATGCTCATATTATAAAGTGCAGGGAAACATGAAGACGTTCATACATTGAGTAAGAACTCGGTATTGTAAAATATGTTTTATTTAAAAAAATAATTAAAGTTGGACTATTTTCAATGGTAAAAATGTCACAAATAGTTTTTACTATCTATTAATGTTTACTTTTTACTTTAGTATATCTTAAATTCCTCTCATAGTTGTTTACTCCAACAAAAAGTGGGAATAAACACTATATTTGATTGAATAAAAAAAAAACCATTATGATCCCAGTTTTTTCATGATTTCATTTTGCAAATCCCACGGTCTTCAAAACATCTCACACATGTCAAACAGATATTCCATGTGATACCAACACGATTCAAAAATTTAAATTCTGACCTCTTATCAAAACTGGTGACCATGAGCTATTGTTTACTACAGCTATGTGGCCGAGCGTACCAAAACCAACAAAAACTGCTCATGTTTTGTGGAAAATAACAGCAAAACAAAAAACCTATCGTTTTCGCTCTCACCGTACACTTGACATAATGGTGCTGAAATTTAGAGCATTAGGCGTACGATTTGTCAGATTCTAGATCGGATATTTCTGTTGGTGGACGTGTGCTTGGCTTCGCAAGTTATTGTTGTTTTTTCACTTATCTTGTAAGGCTGTTATTACATTAAAGGGCGGCGTTGATTTGGGGGAGATAAGAAGGGGTTTTTTGTAGTTTAAAAAAGTGGAAAGAAATTCCATAGAAAATGAGAATAGTATTAGGTACACGGTGCTGTTAACAATGAATGTTGTAAAACATCATGTTTGCGATTCATTTTTTTAAAGATTTGTATTATGATAAATTACACAATTTGCTTTCCTAACGTTGCTAGATTTGTTTTTGAGATATATATATATAATACTCAAGGGTAATAGCAAAATGTTATTTCTAGGAGGCAGCAGATATATAGAACGGCATTAATTATTTGTTTTGGCTTTGTTTGTCGCTCTACGATCATATTCTGTCTCACGAGGGCTTAGCAGAAAGGGCCTATAGTTTAAGGTGGATTTCGAACCACTACAAACATCCATGACACCGCCGGGATTCGATCTCGAAACCTGTGGTACCGCGCGCCAGAGCGCTAACCACCTGGCCATTCAGGCCCCCTAATTATTTGTTCTGAACATGTTTAAAATAATTGATCGGGCAATTTGTACACTTAATTTTTTAATTTGTATACCTTGAGAAACAATGGTTAGATTGAACTGAGACCCCATCAATGAATAGGACGTACCCCATTGATAGCCGATAATTTCTGTACTATGTTAATTAAGTTTTCAGAGGTGCAGTAGTTATTAAAATGCAAACAATAGCCAACCTCTTCCATGTAGTATTATGGAAAAATGTATCTTGAAATTTAATTATTTAATAATTAATAATTTAATCTTAATTATCGTTTGTTTTCAGGTAAATATAATTTAACACTATATTTTATTTGTTGTGGGTATATTTAAAATAATTTACCATGCAATTCGTACATTTAATTGATGATAAATTTACCCTTTGGATCAGGGGATCCCTTGTTCTCTCCACGTCGAGGATCAGTGGTTAGGCGGAAGTGAGATTCATCAGGCAACAGAAAGTACTCCATTGATCTTAATCAATAATCTTTCAGAGGTGCAGAAGTTTTTAAAATCCAAACAAAAACCGAACCCTTCCTTGTAGTATTGTGAAAAAAATGGTTCCTGAAATTCAATTATTTAATTATTAATAATTTAATCTTATTAAGGGGTTTTCAGGTAAATATAATTTAACACTATCATTTATGTGTTCTGGGTATATTTAAGATAATTTACCATGCAATTTGTGCATTTAATTGATGATAAATTTACCCTTTGGATCAGTGGATCCCTTGTTCTCTCCACGTCGAAGATCAGTGGTTGGGCGGAAGTGAGATTCATCCGGCAACAGAAAGTACTCCATTGATCTTAATCAATGATCTTTCAGAGGTGCAGAAGTTTTTAAAATCCAAACAAAAACAGAACCCTTCCTTGTAGTATTGTGAAAAAAATGGTTTCTGAAATTCAATTATTTAATTATTAATAATTTAATCTTATTAAGGGGTTTTCAGGTAAATATAATTTAACACTATCATTTATGTGTTCTGAGTATATTTAAGATAATTTATCATGCAATTTGTGCATTTAATTGATGATAAATTTACCCTTTGGATCAGGGGATCCCTTGTTCTCTCCACGTCGAGGATCAGTGGTTAGGCGGAAGTGAGATTCATCAGGCAACAGAAAGTACTCCATTGATCTTAATCAATGATCCAAACAAAAACCGAACCCTTCCTTGTAGTATTGTGAAAAAATGGTTCCTGAAATTCAATTATTTAATTATTAATAATTTAATCTTATTAAGGGGTTTTCAGGTAAATATAATTTAACACTATCATTTTATGTGTTCTGGGTATATTTAAGATAATTTACCATGCAATTTGTGCATTTAATTGATGATAAATTTACCCTTTGAATCAGTGGATCCTTTGTTCTCTGCAGATAAACTCACATTGAGAATCAGTGATTAGGCTGAACTGAGATCCATCAGTGAATAGGACATAATCCATTGATCCTAGTCTATGATCTCTGTACTATGTTAAATGAATTTTCAGAGGTGCAGTAGTTTTGAAATGCAAATAAAAACCGACCCCTTCCATGTACTATTGTGGAAAAAAATGAAACTTGAAATTTAATTATTTAATTATTAATAATTTAATCTTAATTACTGTTGAAAGATTTTCAAGTAAATATAACTTGACATTATCTTTTATGGAAAGACATTTTTATTTACTTATTATAATAGGAATTTTATGAAAATTTATCGATACATTTTTATTTGCCTTTCAAATTATTTCAAACATGCTTTAATTTAATCACTTATTTTATACCTACATTAAAAGATAAGACTGGAAAGGGAACATTAATAATACTCATGAATAATTAAATATAACATTTATTTCAGTAATATTTTCTTATTCAAAATAAGATTATAACAATTTTAACAACGTTGAAAATACGAAATAAAAAATTAGCTTTATTAACATTATTTCAAGCAATTATTGCTCCTATATATATATAAATGTAATCCCCTCCTGACACAATGCATCTGTGCCAACTTTTTTTCAAAAAGTCATGCTAAAAAGTTATCGGCAAGGATGGCCTTCAAAGCGAGCGGTGATTCACGTTGAATCTCTTCAATCGACTCAAAACGGTGTACCCGGAGTGCTCTTTTGAGTTTAGGGAATACCCAACAGTCACACAGTGTGAATACGGTGATTGTGGAACGATATAGGTTTCATTTTTGGTGAAACAGTCCCGCAGAATCAATGCAGTGCGAGCTGGGCATTCGGTGTTTCCGGTACCAATCGAGATTTGACGCGTTTGAGGCCCGAAATGGATTTGACTGATCCTTTTGAAATTCCAACATAACCAACAAGGTCTCTAATTGTAAATCGACGGTTTGCAAGCACCAAGTCTTTAATTTTTGGACGTGAGCTTCGTCAGTTGAGGTTGATGGTCTACTAGAGAGCTTTACGTTTTCAACGCATTCTCTGCCTTCGTTGAACCGTTTATATCACTTCTAGTTCATTCCATTCCGATATAGGAATGCTCACCAAATGCCTTCTGCAAAAATTCTATACGTTCCAGCAAACAAAATTTAATGCGAGTTCTTTGGTCAATTCATTCAGACATTTCAAAAATCGTCAGAATCAGTTTTAGCGTCTCCCAAAACCAAGTGTAACTCAAACATTAATGAATATTTTGAAGTCAAATTTCACACAGATGTCAAGGACAGTGCCAACAACCTAAAAAAAGAAAATTAAAATTGAAATTCCATAGGGCCGGGAATTTTAAATTGAAAATAGGTCTTACTTTTTGGACACAGTAGTAAACTAAAATAAACATTTAGAAAAAAAATTACTTTTTTTTTTTCCTTATTCTCAACATTTAGATTTACAATAAATCGTTTATAACTTTCAATTAAAAGTAGAATAATCAAATTTAACAGTTAACGCAAAACTATCATCGCATCATAAACAGATCATGCTCGATCATTCGCATCACAAGATAATTATATTTGATTGCTTTACGATTTGCACGATATATCACTTTACGATAATCCTTTGATAAATCAGGTTTTCCTATTTCCACCATTAGGTTTCGATCATAATGAGTTTATATTGCATGTTATTTTTCTTTGAATTATTTTAGGAGGAAAAAGAGATAATGACTAAAAGCGTGTGTTAAATTATCACAGTCTTCACTAAAATGAGTTTTAATGATATTTTAACATACTAGACGTATTTTGAAAGCAGCATGATTTTTTTTTTTAATACAGAATGATTTAATAGAAATATATGTAAATACAGTAGAACCTCTTTAAGTCGAAAACCTTCACAACTCGAAAATATCTTTTGTTCCCTTCCCTTCAAGCTCCAAAACCTCCATTACTCGAAATTTCAACCCTCTATAAGTCGAAATAATGAGTCAATCCCCACAAGCCATTTTGGTATATATTTTCCCTCCGTAACTCGAAAAAAGTTGGACCTCTGTATCTTGAACATTAGCAATGTTTGATTTTACAACCTTTACAACTCGATCATTCGAAACTAATTACCTCTATAGCTCGAAGAAAAATAAGTTACCTACTTTAAGGATTCGCCGGCAATGCACGTCATTGTTTCTTAGAAAACAATGAATGGTTTGGTATGTCGCTCTACGCTCATCTTGTGCACACATTAGGCTAAACAGATCGGGAGCTACAGTTTAAAGTGGATTCCGAACCACTACAAGCATTCATGGCACCGCCGGGAGTCGAACCCGAAACATGCGGTACCGAGAGCCAGAGCACTAGCCATTCGGCCATTCAGACCCCAAACAATGAATGAGTATATAGTAAATAAAATAACCAATTCTATGAAATAGCAATTCGGAAGAAAAAGAATTTTCTGCTCTTTATAGCTTAGATAATGCTATAGATATAGAACGATCTAATTGTCTAAAGCAAAAAATAATAATAAATAAATAATAATAACTGACTTTTTTTTTTTAATACATAATATTTTTAATTTTAAGGTTTTTTTGGAATTATTTTAAATTTTTTTATTGTAGTACATAATATAACTTTTAAGTTGCAAATAAACGTTTATTACCTCTGTAACTTGAAATTTTATTTATTTTACCTCTCTAACTCAAAATAAGGAATAATAATCTGGATCTCTACAAGTCGAATATTTCCTTACAAAATCCGCGTAAGACGAAATCCTCCATAAGTCGAAAACTCTATAACTCGAATTATTTGGCTTCCCCCCTTGAAGTTCGACTTACAGAGGTTCTATAGTATCTAAATGTCTAACACAAAAAAGTGTGACTCAATTATTCATTTTAACATCTACAGTATGTCAAACACGAGTGATTGTAACAAAACTATGACAATAAAAGAATTTTTTCTGTCTTAATTCATTATATTGTAATCTGGAACATAGCAGGGAATCTCGAAAGAATTTTAATTAGTTTTCAATTTCTAATTTCCGGATTAGTTATTTTTCTGTTCTATTTTGAATCAAAATTTTTCCTAGTTGAGTTTAACAAGAAAACCACAATTAATGTCAGAATTTGTACGTACTTTTATTCATTATTCATTTTAGTTTTTTTCATTTCTTAATTTAATATCTTTATTTATTTATTTTCTTTACTTTTATTTTATTTTATTTAATTAAATATTTTTTTTTTTGCATTGAGGATTTAAAGTCTAAGAAAGAACAAGGATTAAAATTTACCCGACTTGTTAAATAACTAGTTCTAGCGCTCGGTACCAGAGGTTTCGGGTTCGAGTCCCAACGAGGATGGATGTGTGTGTGATTAATCCTCAATGTTCTGCAGTACAGGACGGGCATCTCATGAGTAATCTACTCATGGATGGAGTTAAAGGGGGCAGCTTCTGTTGTGATGCAGCAACCGTAAGTAGATGTCTGACCTGGTTCTGAGACACTACAATCATATGAGACCGGAACCTACGCTTAAAATGGATCCCGAACCACTACAAACATCCATGACACCACCGGGACTCAAACACGAAACCTGTGGCACCGAGCGCCGAGCGAAACATGTGGCCAGAGCGCTAGACACTCGGCCATTCAGGCCCTGCCATGGATGATTGTAGTGGTTAGGAATTCACTTAATAAGATGGCCGTATAGCTTTGGGCGTAGGGCTGATAACCGTACCTCGTAGAAAAAAAAAAAGCATATGTTGCGGAATCTGTCAATAGGTCCATCCTATGGCTATTAGCGATTGTCCTATGGTCCACCTTTGGGCAGTCACGCCACTGAAGAAAAAGTTAAATAAGATATGCAGAATTGTTAATAATAATATTTTGTACCTGCTCATCATATCAAATGTTTTAACATGTTTTTAAATTATTTAACTATATGAATTTCATAAGAGAAAAGTAGATCTCACGTCATATCTGTAAGAATAATTTAATCACTGATTATTACTATTCTTATATCCTGTCAGTTCATATACACTGAAGTGACAAAAAGTCATGGGATACCTCTTATGCCGTGTCGGCTCCTTTCGCCCGGCGAAGTGCAGCAACTCGACGTGGCATGGACTCAACAAGTCGTTGGAAGTCTTCTGCAGGAATATTGAGCCATGCTGTCTCGATAGACGTCCATAATTGTGAAAGCGTTGATGGTGCAGATTTTGGGCACGAACAGACCTCTCGATGATGTCCCTTAAATGCTCGATGGGATTCATGTCGGGCGATCTAGGTGGCCAGATCATTCGTTGGAATTGTCCAGAATGTTCTTCAAACCAATCGCAAACAGTTGTGGCCCGAGACATGGCGCATTGTCATCCATAAAATCCCATCGTTGTTTGGGTACATGAAGTCCATGAATGGCTGCAGCGATCTCCAAGTAGCTGAACATAAGCATTTCCAGTCAATGTTCGGTCCAGTCGCACCAGAGGACCAAGTCCATGCCATGAAAAACAGCTCACACCATTACGGAGCCACCACCAGCTTGAACAGTGCCTTGCTGACAGTTTGGGTCCATGGCTTCGTGGGGTCTGCGCCACACTCGAACCCTACCATCAGCTCTTACCAACTGAAATCGTAACTCATCGGACCAGGCCACGGTTTTCCATTCATCTAGGGACCAACCGATATGCTCACGTGCTTCACGAGAGTCGCTGCAAAGCGATGTCGTTCTGTCAGTAAAAAGGTACTCGAGAGTCGGTCTTCTGCTGAATAGCCCAAAGAAAGCCAAATTTCTCCGCACAGTTCTAACCAGACAAGTCCCTTGTACGTCCCATTGATTTCTGCGGTTATTTGACGCAGTGTTGTAATCTGTTAATTTACACGACTCTTTGCGAACGTCGCCGGTCTCGGTCGTTAAGTGCAGGCGGTCCGACCACTGCGCTGTCCATGGTTGGGATATTTATGCCGCAAATGTCGCACTCTCGGCACACTCTTGACACCAGTGGATCACAGAATGTTATCCTAACGATTTCCGTAATGGCATGACCCATGCGTCATAGCTCCAACTAACATTCCGCGTTCAAAGTCTGTTAATTCC
>BPLR01015808.1:0-83021 GCA_021605095.1 Caerostris extrusa
TCATATGATATATTTTTAACCAAGTTTGAGTACTTCTTTCTGCACTGTGTGTATGTCTTCTCTTGCTAATATATGCTTGTTTCCACCAAGTATGATATATATTTAACAGTCTTACAGGTAAAAAAGGGTATTTGAATATTCATTATTAATTCAATATATTTTTGCATGTTTACAATTTCTTTTTAATTGGTGAGGCATATAAATTGCAAGGAATAATAAATAAGTAAAACAAATGAAACTCTTCGATGTAAGGAGCAAGAAGTTGTAAAGTTGCTGTAATACACACAGTGTACTAAAATAATTCAGTGTCATTCTATCATTTTATCATTTTTCATTTTATACATCACATTAATAAGAAGGAAATTAGAAGAAACAAGTATGAAGATGCTATCAGTCGTCTGTTTGACCAAGTTTTGATTTGAAATGTTTGATTCCATTTAACCATTTTTCAGTCCTGATACTGCACCTAGTGGCTTCCATGTTTTTATTCAACTAGAAACACGGTTATATTTTCAATATGTTGACGATATTAATAATATATTAGATGAACTTCAAGGAGGAATCCCATGTAAAGATATAAAAAAAGATGGTCCAGCGATTATACAAATGCTTAACATGAATAATGAGTTCAAGGAAAAATTGTCAACCAGTAATAATAAACTGTTTTATTTATTTTATAACCAACCAACTCTTTTGTGAGAATGCGCTATCTATAACAGGAATATATCTTGCTGAATGCTGTCTGTGAAATATGCATGGAAAAATAATCCCGCAATAACTTTAATAAAAGGAATGCCATTCTATTTTATATAAAATTTCAAATTTTAGTACAAAAAGGTTATTTCAATATTTTAATAATATCTCATTCTTGAATCATATTAGATAATGTAATGCTGCTAACAAAATTTGAAAGCAGTTATAAAAATTTGAAAGCAGTTTATTAAAAAAACCCAACTCTAATTGGATATAAATAAATTACTTTTGATAGTCAATAATTGAAATATATTTATATTCAGAAAACTTTATTTTTCTATTAAAATTAAATCAATTCATATCGCATCTTTAAAATTATAATTTGAGATAAATAAAATCTTTTTACAATTGTTATCGACTGCTTTTAAGAGTTAGCAGAAATTTCTCTTAAGTATATGAAGTATAATTAGAAAATGAGGTAAGTTTTAATTAGCTTTGATTTATAATGAAATGCTTTCCCAAACTTAACAGAGTTCTTGAATATCTTCGAGATAACATACTTTTTGAGTACCATCGTAATTGCTTTCAACTGATTCTATATTTACTCACTTTAAATTAGTATACTTAGTCGAATATACTACTTAATTTGAAATAAATGCTTTTCTGATTTCTATAATTTAAAAAGCACTTTTTAATTCAAGAGACACAACTAAGAGATTCTTAGATATTTCCTATCATATTATTATGGAAAATGCTAAAAGGCCAATTAGTACATGAAATAGAATTCCATTTTAATTATCAGAAAAATCAATAAATTACCTTAGTAAATTTACTAAAAGCCCTAATTGTCTCATTGGAACTAAACTTTAAGGAATTATCTGAACTAGTTATTTGAAAGTTCTTAAGCAGCACAGAACTGGTATTTTAAGGTTTTGTTAACTCTAAAACTTAAACTCATGACTTAAAACTTAACTTAACTTCAATAAATCTTAATCTTCATGTGGATTAATGGGCCTGGGACCATGGTTAGCTTTCTAATTTAAAGATATGTCAGTTCGAAATCTGTCTATCGAACAGAATTAGAAGTTACCATGTTTACACTGGGGATTTGCACGGAAATAAAGTAAGTTGGAGAGACACCTCTAAGGAGGATGTGAACCCTCAGATGTCGTCCCTAGGGTAATCGTTCCAAATCGTGGTGGCACCAAGCACCAACGCTAATCAATAAAAACTGTGGTCTCATTGTAAGAGGTTAATATTATATGCCTCGCGGATAGATTGGCTGAAGGTTAAAAGATTAAATGGGTAAAAATAAGGGTCATGTAGATTAATATAGTTTAATCTAATAATTTTATACATAAGGATATACAGAATCAAATGTGTAAGGGTTATGTAGATTAATATCGCTTAAGCCAATAATTTTATACATAGGGATATACATAAATATGTGTTTTAACTAATCAAAGAAGTTGTGAATAACGAATTTATTTGAAACGTCTGATAAAAATATGACGCATTGCTTTTGGTCGACCTGATGGTTAGCTGTCTATTTAATCTAAATAGTGTAGGAATCAGGTTATATCATTTCAAATCTTAATATCAAATAGAACAAGAAATTCCCGTGTTTATACTAGGAAGAGGCACGTTCATATTCATGATATCCTTGAATGGTTCTAGAATATGTGGCATCGGTGGCATTGCTACGGCTTTTCTGTGGTCACGACTGTCTCCGTAAGCCCCTTCACAGAATTAAACTGGACTCCTGACCCTCTCTGTCTCCTGCGTGATAACCAGGAAGATATGATATATTTTACATTGCACTGCTGCCTCTTGTTCCTTTATGGAAGCGTTATTGGATTGCCAGAGTTAAGTTGATGGATTATCTGATGTCCTTTATTTCTACCTTGTTCTTTGTATTTATTTTTTATGATATCTTTTTATCCTATAAATTTGCCATCGGAAATAATAAAAAATACTCGGAAGAGGGGAGGAACATGATTCTGAAATAAGTCTAAAGTACCACTCCATTGCTTTAAAAGGAGAAGAAATAGAGTGACAACTCGTCTCATATCATTTCAAGGGTATTCGTTCTAAATTAGTGAAAAAGGGCACCAATTTCGACCAACTAAAGTTGTAGTTCTGTAAACACATCAACACTCTTCGTGGATAAATCAGAAGACGAGTAAAGTTTTAAACAGAAAAAAAAAGCTATTTAGACTTTTAGTTCTTAACCTGGTACATTAATTTATAGAAGTGTACAATTTTAAAGAAGCTAAGATTATTTTAAAATAGGTTAAAAAATATTAACGACTGTAAATTCCATAGCTTTTTATAAAATATTTTACTTTTACTTTACTTTTATTTAGCTTTTTAAATATTATACTTTTAATATATGTTTTCTTAATTTAAAATAATAGGGTCTATAGTTGTCATTTAATGTTAACTCATCATCTTAAAGCACACTTAATTCAAGGGCACACAATTAAGCGGTGCTTATATATTTCCTACACCATATTATTGTCTGACGGCTCAAAGGCAATGTTCAATATATCTAGGTATTTAAATACATAATTCTGTATATCTAGGTATTTAATCGAAACTGTATTCCTTTTTAATTATAAAGCAAGTATATTTTTTTAATTAAATTTAAATTATAATTACATGCACCTTTAAACTAGAAACTTCTTTGATTCTTTTACGAGATGGCATACTATCTGGAAGTACCGTCGAATGAGCTTGGGGTTGTTCCCTTTTAATGCAGTCAAAAGCAGATATTACTTAATTTAAAATAATAGGTATTTAGTTGGCATTTAAAATTAACCCATCAATTTAAAGCACACTTAATTCAAGGACACACAATTAAGCGGTGCTTGGATATTTCCTGCGTCACGTTATTATCTGACGGCTCAAAGGCAATTAGTAGATGAAACAGCATTCCTTTTCAATTATTAGATAAATCAATAAATTACCTCAGCAATTTCAAAGCTGTAACTGTCTCTTTTGGGACTGAAGATCAAGTAATGATCTGAGTCAGCTGATCTGGAAACCCTCGAGGGCCCTGGAGTTTCTGCAGTTTCATGCTTTCATCTAACATTGTTAAGAAAAGTCTTCGAGACAAATTCTAATGTTCTGCTGTCGAGAACTTATCTTTTAAGAAAAGGAATTTGTGCCATAGATATTTCTGATGAAGTGAGTGTTATGTCACTAGGTATGATGCTCCAGGCAATGTAGAGATGGACTTGCTTATTGGAAAGTGTATTGCAAATTTATATTAGATGCAAAGAGTTTTAAAAGTCTATTGTTTAGCTAAATATAAGGTAGTTGTAAATATAAAATATTTTAATTAGAATTTTTTAGTTTGATTAATAATTATTTATCAAGATTGCATATTCCTGATAAAGTAAAGAATTTTTGAAATAAGAAAAATTGATGGTGGTGAATTTCTGCTAAGTTATTGGCAAAAGGATTGTGCTATTGTTTCTATCTGCAAAACCTATTGTTTAGCTAAATATGAGGTAGTTAAATATAAAATATTTTTATTGAAATCTAGTTTTTTATTTTAGTTTGATTAATAATTCTTTATCTAGATTCCCCGTTCCTAATAGGTGAAGAGAAATAATTTTTAAAATAAGCAAAATTGCTGGATGTGAATTTCTGATTAAGCTATTGTGCAAAACTATTGTGATCTGTAGTTGCTCTTAGAAAACTGTCTTTCTTTTTCTTATGTAAAATTGACCGAAGAATAAGCTACGAATATGTTGATAGTTTTTGATAATTTTGTTAAAATTCTTCTGCTCATAAATCTTCCTTTTCAAAATTGTATACGTATATGCCAATAATAATGTTTATAAACCACTGAAAATGTATGAATTGTTGTGCGCATTTACCCCAGGTACACATAATGCACAAAAGGACTTGGAATAATAACATTTATCAATTAAAAGTGTTCACATTTAAAAAAAAATATCGAAATTAAGTTATCATACACAAAGAAATTATAAAAAGAAATTCCTGCAGGAAAAAACATTAAGTGTTTATAATTTTAGACACTAAAATTATTGAAAACTTTAAAATTAATAATAATTATTTAGATAAAATATTATAAAATAGATTAACAATTATATAAAAGTATTTTAAGAAATAAAAGTTTACTTGTTCTTAACAGAATCTTCTTCAGTATTAAACATATTGAACATTTGATGAATACTACAGGAAATAACACCACATGTCACTTAATTAATAATTTAAAAATCACTATTGATTATTCATTGAAAATTCAATGTTGATTATTAATTTAAATATCAATATTGATTATTAATTGAAAATTCGGTATGAATTATTAATTTAAAAATCAATTATTAATTTTAAAAAACCATTGGGATTAATGATTGAAAATTTCAATATTGATTATTGATTTAAAAATCAATATCGCTTATTAATTTTAAAAATCCTCAATTTTTGCATTGATTTGAAAAATCGGTATAGTTCACTTGGTACCCGGGATATTTTAAAATATCTTTGTTTGTTTGTTATGTTTTTATATTGTTTGCAAGCTTTTCCTACTCAGAGAATAATTTAAAAGACCGTATAAATCTAATTTAAACTATAATAAAAAGAAAAAGCATCTGAGGAAAAGAACAAAAATAAAGAAGGAGAATCGGAAGAAGAACAAGAATAAAAAGAAGAATTTGAAGAAGAACAAGAATAAAGAAGAAGAAGAATTTGACGAACAATAATAAAAGGAGAAGAATTTGAAGATGAAGAACAAGAATAATCTGAAAATAATCTGAAACAGAAGAAGAAGAAGAAAAGAATAAAAACGAAAAGAATAATCTGAAGAAGAAGGAGAACAAGAAGAACGAAGAATCTGAAGAAGAAGAATTGAAGAACAAGAAGAAAGAAGAAGAAGAATCTGAAGAAGAACTAATAAGAGAGAAGAAAAAGAATCTGAGGAACAAGGAGAATCTGAAGAAGAACAAGAACACGAATAAAAAAGAGAACAAGAATAAAGAAGAAGAAGAATTTGAAGAACAAGGAGAATCTAAGAAAAAGAATAAAAGAAGAAGGGCAAGAAGAAAGAATAAGAATCCAAAATTGTCAATTTAAATTTTTAAACATAAATCTATGAACTTACAAAAAAAAAATATTAAAATTAAAAATAAAAGGGATTATAAATGAGTTCTGTATTTCAAATAAATCATCAAAATTCAGATATCTGAACTTATTTAAATTCAATTATCTAAGTAAATATATAAATAAATGTTAATGTTTTTTTTTTTTTTTTTTTTTTTTTTTTTTTTTTAATATTCCATTTGAAAGAACATTCAAAAGTATATATATCTAATAAATTAAATCTCTGTATCGAAATTCACCTGCTATATATAGTTGGCATATTTATCTTTGTACAAAAGATACCTGTTTACATTCTCTTCTACTTATAAGAATTCAATTGCCAAGAAACCTTTACAGAGAAAGTTTCGGGAAGAAAATTGTTTTGAAAGCCCGCAGTTTCCAAGAACTATATCCACACGAAGATCAAACAAGATAAGGATTTTTTTTTTTTTCCAATAAAACTATTATTCTCATCTTTTTTTTTTCTAACAACACAAAAATCGAAGCAAGCCTGGAAAAAACGAAATATGTTATTAAATATGGGGGAAATATTTTTACGACAAAGATATAATCGTGTTTTATTTTTCTGGATAGTTTGCAAAGGATTTATAATCCTTATTTATTATTTTTTTTGTTGTCTAAAAATCCTTTTGAGTGTTTTCAATATTTACTAAATACAGAATCATGTTTTGCTTTTTTTTTTTTTATTTATTACAATTCATCACAAAAAAGTATTTTACGGAATTATTCTCAGATTAAAATTTTTCCAAAATCATTACAATGATTTTGAAAAATTTTATATAGAATTCGAACAGAAAAAATGTATTCAAAAGTTATCAATATAAAGTTTTAAATATAATTTATTAAGAATGTTATTGGAAAAAATATATTAACCAATATAAAAAATAAATAAAAATAGCTTCAATTTTTTAATCATATAGCTAAATTAATAACTTTTCCCCTTAAAATTATAAATTTCAAATGATTCCGTTTCTGAAATTAGCCAAAAATTATTTTTTTTTAAATAAATAGGACAGTTTTAATCAAAATAATTTAGTTGATAAACGAGATAGATACGCAGAAATATTTTGTTATAAAATGTTTAATTTTTAATATAACTTATTAATATGTTTAAAATAAATCATTTGGTTTGTTTAAAAATGTTTTGCATACAGTCTTTCATCCCGAGAGAAAATATATTTAAGCACAATTCTGCGTAATAGTTCACCTGCAGACTCTCATTCAGAAAGGAAGTATGTTTCGCGCATCCTACGAGTAGAGTTTTGGGTTTTCGGTTTAAAACTGGAATCTCTCCAAGAATCTATAATTATATGTGTAAATGTATTAAATATCGAACCTCTCTAATTGTATTTGTGCGTGTTTAAATAGTTGTGAGAACTGCAGACTGTGCCTCAAGTTTCTCAACCCAACCACATTCAGTCAACAATCTGGTTGCCCAACTTGCACACTGCATATTACAATTATTTCATAAATTTATCAAACGAATGCATATATTCATTGTTAATATGAAAAACAATTATTTTTAGCATTTAAACAATATCGCAGTGAAATAGGACTCAAATAACTAATCATCGCAGTGATTTTGATATTTAATTGACAAAACATTAGGTAAAAGCCATTAAATAACATAAAGAAAACAATTAAGATAAAAATATAACATTTCCTGTAATTAAGCCAACGAAACCATGCTTGGAAGGGTCAGAATGATGTTTTTTATTATTAATCATTCTGCATAACTTCGATAGATGGCGCTAAGAGTGGCGTGAAGGGTATAGTGTTAAAATATTGAAAACTGAAAAAGTCCTTTATGGGTTACCAAGCTTTTAAATGAATTTAAAACTTAAAACAAAAAGAAATATTGTTTAATTAATAACGAAACTTTACAAGTTGAGCAAGTTTAATCGTCTATTAGCACATTTTGCATTCATTCTAAATAATATTCACTAAAAAACTTTGTAAAATTTCTTTTTTTCAGACAAATGATTTTGTCAATAACAATCATATAATTAGTAGGTTTTTTTTATGTTTTGATATGTTTAACTTGTATGAAAAACATTTATAAGAAAGAAGAAAAATATTCAGAATACTTATCATAATAACCGTATAATCCTTTTAAGTTTTCTTGATTTTTTTTATGCAAATTTTTAAAAATGAAGGTATTAATAACGAAAATAGAATAAAAATGAGGATATTAATAGAAATAATAAAATGAGGATATTAATAAAAATAATAAATTGAGAATATTAATGGACACAATAAAATGAGGATATATAAATGAGGATATTAATAGAAATAAAATTTTAATTCAAATCATTAAAAAAAAAAAAAAAACACTCAGTGCCATCTTCGAATTCCTCATTTTATAAATAAACTATAACGATAGATTTTACTTTATAAATTAACGCCAAAAATTATTTAGGAAAATATTTTAATCATTTTAAGAATTGCACCAATAATAGAGAATCATAAAATATTTACAATTTTTATTTCAGAAATGTGTGTCTCAACTACATAATCACATAATGGATACTGAATTTCGTTGAAGCAATCCTTTTAGATGCGCCAAATTTTAATTCAAGACATTTTACAAAAACAAAGCAAACCATAAATTCATTTTAATGGAAAAAAATCTTTTAAAAAAAAATCAGTTGACCGTCTCTAATTTATCCCAGTCTAAAAGCTCGGATTCCAAAAGGGAAAAACTTCAATAGGCCATGAAGAATATTTTTTCTGAAATAAATAAATATATATCTGTGGAAGAAATGCCTTGAAAGCTTTTTAAAAGCAAAGGTTGCTCTGAGTTCCGCATCCCCGTATCATTTAAATGCGAAAAGCAACCGTTCCTTAAAGACCTTCAGGAGTTTCTGAATGGAAAAGTGAGTGCCTTTTCTCGTAGCCATTCCTTTTATGAGGCCTCAAAGAACCAAACAAATCATGCGCTTTTTTTTTTTTTTTTGTTCATCGAACGCATTATTCAAGAAAGTATTTCACCTTAATTCTGCTTTCCTGAAAGCAGGTAAAAGAAATGGGTCCTTAAAGTTAGTTTGTTTTTAGGTAAATCAATATATTAATAGAATAATATTCTGAATATGTTATTAATATTATAAATTAATATATTAATATAAATTCATTTAATTATTATTAATATTTTTAAAGTATTCATTCATCTTCACTAGTGCTTTGCACGAATCGTTGTTAATAATGGCATGGAATAATATTAAATATTGAATTTTATTACTTTTACCTTCAGGAGTATATGAATAGAAAAGTGAGTGTCTTTTCTCGAAGCCATTCCTTTTATGAGGCCTCAAAGAACCAAACAAATCATGCTTTTTTTTTTTTTATTGGACGCACTATTCAGGAAAGTATTTCACCTTCATTCTGTTTTCTTGAAAGCAGGTAAAAGAAATTTGGTCCTTAAAATCAGCTTAGCTTAGGTAAATCTATATATTAATATAATATCCTGAATATATAATATTCTTATGATTTAATACATTAATATGAATTAATTTAATTAATATTAATATTTTTAAAGTATAAAAGAAGTTATTAATAATTGTTTTATTAACACAGTGTTATTTGTAGCTATATCATTCAACTATCATTCAAGTGACGCAGTTCAAACTTTGCACGGATTGTTGTTAATTATGTTTTCAAATAATATTAAATATTGTGTTTTTCACATCAAATAAGAAGTAATAACTCATATTTTTGAGATTATATAATTGTGTTGGCTCGTTAAAGATGGCGACTGACTATTTTTGATACTACAAATAACTGAATATAAAGGCCCCCTAAAAGTCCTCATGGAAGAAATTCACCCCTGTCAAATTATTGAGCTAGTAAAAATAAATTTATTTAAATATTCAGCTATACATTTTTATTTGTTTCATCTAATGAATATAAATATCAAATAAAAATTAATAAAAGTAGAGTCTGCCCTGAAGCCTTTGTAATCTGAACAATTATTTAACTCAAACAATTTTAAAATAATTTTTTTAATGTAGTCCACGCAATTTTCAATTTATATTACATGCTTATTTATAAATTAAAATAAAAACATCTAACAGAATACATTTAAAAGCTATTTTCAATTTGGAATTTCATCATTTGCTTGCTGGTATTTTATGAGACATAAAAAAGTATTAATAGTGTACAAAAACATCCATTTAAAAGAAATAGCAGATTTAATTTTACTATGTTTGTCTTGCTTGTTATTCCCGATTACATAGATTTTAAATGAGAATAAAATGTTTAAAATTATACTATAAAAGAAGGAATTAATTGATTTGCAATTTAATAAGATATCATGTTTAATGAACCGTATCGAAAGCTAAGTCATTAAACCAAATGAAACAGACTACTTGTGAATCTTGTTTTTTAATATTTGCAATTTAAAAAATATATAGCTTTTGAATATCCTCTTAAATAATAAAATAACTTCAAATGAAATAGCCTCCCTATGAATGTAATTGAAACGTTGCATTTATTTTGAAAGTACAGATTGCAAATATAATTTGTCTTAGACTAGTGTTTTAATTAAAATAAAGGCTGACATTTTCGTTAATATAACATGATATTCAAAAACACAAGTTGATTAAATATTTGTATAGCTATCACATATAATTTTGAAATAGTTTAAATTAACTTTTTGCGGTTCAATGTCCATCAATAAAACATTCGTATTTAACCAATCATTGCTTTTATTTAATAAAGAAAAGACATTTATTGCCCTTCTTAATAATTAAAATGAATTCAGTTAATCAAAAATAGAATATAATAATTTTCCCACCATTTTGCAAATATTTCTTTTCATTGATATTTCACATTTATCATGAATTTTATTCATTTTGTCGATTCTATGCATAACAAATTATAGAGTGAATAAAATAATTTTAAAACAAAATTTGTATTAAACGGTTTTTCGATACTATTTTTTAACTATTCAATTCATTTTCTTTTCGCATTTATTTTGTTAGTATTTCAATTCATTGTTTTTTAAGTATTCAAGTAATTTTTTTCAGGTATATAATCACTTATACATGTGATCGTTGTTTTTAAAATTCACAGTATTCTATCAAAAATAAAAAAAAAAAAAAAAATTCACAAAGAAATTTCTGTAAATTTGCTGAAAAAGGAAAATAAATAAATAAAACATAAAAGAATAAATAATTTCGTGTGTCAGTAGGGTTAATAACTTAATAACAGCGCATTGGAAACAGTGAAACATTAGACTAAATAAGTACTAAAGCTGAAAAAAAGAAACAAAAGTCCGAAAAAAAGTATTAGCGAAATACTACTATCCTCCAATGATCCTCTTATATGAACACTGCTTTCATATACAAATTATTTGTTTAATTTTATCTTGAGGATTAAATTGTCCTTTTTATATTTTTAGCAGTAGCACTTGATCATACAAATTCATTGACTAGCGTGTGACAATCAACACATACATGTGAAGTTAAGCAAACACAGCATGCAAGATCAGAATGCAAAACTAAAAAAAATATACCAAAAGTTAACGCAAGTCAGCCACTCCGGAGATCTTGCAGCTTCTGTCTTGTATGCCTGTGTCTATTATATAAATGTCCAGACCCCTCACGGGATTCCCTTAGATGCGATGCATCCCTAACAGTGTTTATCTCGCATAATACACAAATAGAGGATGAAGAGATGTCAAATCTGTCCTGCAAGGCAAGCATGTACAGTCTCCAACCGAAATGCTGCAACAGCATGTCGTCTAAGGGCAGCTGGAACCTTTAAAAGACATCGCCTCCAACACTTTTCCATCATTTGGAAAGATTACCTTGATCGGAAGTTTTTATGCATGCCTATTTTGTTACTCGCACCATAGTTAAGTAAACGACAGGATCCCATGGAATCTCTAGAATTTTGGTTCCATTTTTAGCCAAAAATGTGTCATTTCATCGGACTGATTTGTAGTCAATTTAAAAGGATTAAAACGTAATAATCATTCTCAAACATATAGTACAAAATTTTAAATTTATAAAAACAAGTAATATAAAAAATTTTTGTAAAGTCAATTCCTACTTTTTTTCACTCTATTGCAGAAAGTCCTTAATAAATAATGTTCATTAATTTTTGAAATTTCCTTTAACAGATTCCAAACCTCTTACCGATATCAAACTAATTTGACATTATTTTCGAAAACATAAACAGAAATAGAAAGCATTTTTTTGCTAAAAATGACACATTCAATGATTTTGCTCTTGAAATATTATTAATTCTACAATAAATGCAAGGCAATGTAAAACGAATTGTTTAAAAAGGATAACAGAAAGAAATATTCACATGCTCTGCTTTCAAGATTGTAGTGAAAACAAAAATTCCTTACATCTTAGAGGAAAAACAATTTCACTTCCTCAAATTTAGAGTAAAAAATACTTTAAAAGACTGATAAAGAAACTTAGTGACAGAAACAAGAGGTTCCATATTTATACAATTCAAAGCAGTTATCTATTTATACAATATATATGCAAAATTATTTTCGTAAGCATAGACAGAAATAGAAAGCATTTTTTGTCTTCAAAGGACAAATTTTACTATAATTACAAAGCAAAAATTAAAAGAAATAATTTTATAAATTTGAGAAATAATGGAAAACAAGTTTTTTAAAGGATACTAGAATAAATATTCACATGCTTTGCTTTCAAGATTGTGGTGAAAACGAAAAACCTTTACGTATTACAGGGAAAATACTGATAAAAAAACATTGTTAAAAAAAAAGTTTTTCTTATTTATAAAATTTAAAGCATTTTTTGCACATTTATTTATTTTTATTAATTTAAAGCATTAAAAGTTTTTAAAACACAATTCAAAACAAAACTTCTATCTCCAAAACTTTATTTTCATGTTTGCTCGTTGAAACTGAAAACCAACAATATACAAACAAAACCAAACTGTATTAAAAAAAGATAATGAATGGACAAACACATTCGGGAACAAAACTTAGCCGAAACAAAGACAGAATGTCGTCCAACAAGGTTTCAATAAAAAAAAAATAAGGAAGAACCGAGACCCACACAAGCTAATCAAATCTCACTCCACCTTCTGAGAAGATACTCATTAGTTGGAAAAGAAGCGGGCACAGTGGACACTCCACCTTGTTCTTTCGACCGTTAATAAGGACGCACGTGACACAGACATGATTCCCATTCATGAAAGGCAGGAATTTTTTTCTCCTCCGACTCCAACTCCAACACGAAAGAACTTTCGCCTCCATAATGACTTATGGATAAATAAATCTTGTCCTGACCACTGGCCATTGATCACTAGAACTGGGTGGCACTGGATTAAATGCATCCACGCGTTTTATATCGACCGGGGACTCGCAATGGACAATACCCAATGAAACTGGAACAATGGTTTCATTGGATAAAAGCAATGGAATATACAGAAATGAAGTAATTATTAAATGAACTGAGAAAGCTAAGAATTGCTCAATTATTATTGCATGTTTTGTTAAGGCGTTTTTTATTGTTAGGAGCTTTGATTTTTATAATATATACTAATGAAATATTCATTATAAAATGAATGGAGAAAATCAGGTTTTTCCCAATGTTAATTTTTTTTTTTTTTTCATTTTCATGCTTTTGAAGTGTTTCATTATTTAGGTTAGTAATTTTAAATGAATGGACAACACAAAATGAAACTGGGATATTGGATAAAATCAATGTAATATACAGAAAGGAAGTAATTATTAAATGAAGGGAGAAAGCTAAGTTTTTCTCAACGTTCATTTTTTGTATGTTTTGAAAAATTGTGTTTTATTGATAGGAGCTTTAATATTTTGTAATATATACTGATGAAATATTCGCTATAAAATGAATGGAGAAAACCAGATTTCAATGTCCATTTTTTTCATTTTCGTGCTTTGAAGTGTTTTATTATTTCGGCTAGTAGTTTTAAATGAATGGACAAGGCCAAATGAAACTGTAACAGTTATTTCATTGAATTAAAGTAATGTAATATTCAGAATTGAAATAAAAACGGAATGGAGAAAGCTAAGTTTTCACCAATGTTAATTTTTTTTTCATGTTTTGAAAAGACGTTGTTATTGTTAAAAGCTTTAATTTTTGTAATATACAGGATGCTCAGGGTGTGAGCCAAGAATCTGCAGAACAACTAATACGCAAGGTTGCGCTTAATATACTTCGATTCGGTGAGAGACTTTAGTCCAATTAAACGGTTCTCAGCGGTAGAGCATGGTTGCACTGTACTTTCTCTCAGGTGAGAGTCTTAAGGCCTACTGACCATTTCTCCCGAACGCCACTGGGAGACGCTATTGCCATTGTTTAGGAGGAAGCACGATTACATCATTTAATTTTTAACTTTAAGCAAACTGAACATTTTTCTCTGCATGAATTAAAATTAAACGTCAGGCATGATTCTTGTTATAAATTAATGAAATAAAGAGAAGAAAGAAAATGAAATAAAATCGATTTTCATGTGTTTCAGTATTTGCAATAATAGGCTCAATGCAGAACTTCAATATGCAGAATCTTATCATTCATGAAGCATCCTGCTTAAATTGAGAGATGGATAGAAATTACCTTTGATCATTTCTAAAAAGTATTCTAGCTATGATATCTGATGGCTTTTTTAAATTAATATTTAGCTCAAAAGGTATAACTTGGCATTAAATTAGATTGATTTATATTGGACATCATATTACTTATAATTTTGTTTATCCAATTGCTTATAATTTTGGTTATCCTATTGTTTAATTTTTGCTTATTATATTGCTTATAATTTTGCTTATTATATTATAATTTATAACCACTTTTACACATTACATTTTTATTATACTAAATATCTAAAAGCTAAAAATTTCTTTAATTATTCTAATATATCTAAAATAAATATGTTAACTAGTAAGTAAATATAAAGATTTATGACTTAAAAGAAACAAATTCAATCCATAGACAAATATAAGAAAAGATAATGTTTCAACGAGTATTCGAATATTCTCTTTGCAAACACGTTTTGAAGCAGGTGGTCTGAAATATGCTTATTACACCAATAAAATAAATGGTAAACACAAGCGTGTCTTATCATGTCTCCCATTTGGTTTGTTATGTGCTTGCATTTTGTATTCAGAAGAAAAGGCAACACTGCAAAGGCAAAGGCATTTGCATAACTTCAGCGTACATTAGACTGTTTTCTTCTGAAAACTTCAACTTAGTTTTATTCTTATTCTGTATGCTTGCATTAAAAATTTGTTTTTAAGTAATTTAACCGTAGAATTTTAAACCGTATCTATTTTTTTCTTTCTATGTATATTTATATATGTTAAAAGAGTTAAATTTTAAATAATTGAATTAGTAGAATTGCGCATAAAAATTAAATTTTAATGAAGAATGGAAAATTTTAAGATTTATTACTTTATATGTTGGATTAAAAGGATTCAGCCTATTTTTTTGAATTAAATATTAAGTAGTGCTTGAGTGGAAATTGTCTTGAATTTAATTAGTTCACAAAATAAAGTGTTAAGTCATTCCCATTTTAAATCATATTTTAACAAAGTGTATAAAACATAACATTTTTATTTCGACTTTTACTTGAATTTTAAAATGCTGTATAATTTAAATTTTTTTCATTATAAACATTATATATTTAAAAAAAAATAGCACAAAATTTATTAAAAAAGAAAAATAATAAATGAGATAGAAAACACTGTATATTAAAAATACTTAATATCATTAAATAAGTAAATAAACGGATAAGTTGTATTAGACAAGTCTATTAAAATAAATAGTGTCTTTGCCAATTGTAGAGAATATTGAAAAAGTTACAAGATTATGGTGATCAAATTGATTCGGCTTACATATCATACACTGCTCAAAATAATTAAGGAATATTGTGCATTCGATATGAAATAACCATACAATCGACACATCTTTTAGCAAAAATGAAATAGAATGGGTTGAAAATTAAAATTATAACGTTAAAAAATTGGGAATATGTTAATTTTGTCTATGACGTCGAAAACCTCTGTATTTTCTAAGAGGAGTGAAAAGCTTCTTGCAGCATTCCTTCTGTAGGAAACTAAAAACAATTGACAAGCGTTGAATGCTTCGTAACAGTGACTACGACGTATCAACAAGATGACTTAACTGAGTCGGTAGTCTAGAGGACATCGGTCCTTTAGAGGTGGACCAAATGCAATCCGTTGCAACTGACGCGATAGAAATTTCTCAAAGTGTCATTTCCAGATAATGGAATCGGTTTTTGAAAAGTCGTACGCTTGCAAAAACACAAAATAATGATCTGTATTTAACTTTAACGGCCAGAAGACACTGCGCTATGAATGTCACTTTCTTGCAACAGCACCTTCAGAGGGATACTGGTTCCAGAGTTTCAAATCAGACTGTTCAAAACCGATTCCTATACGTAGATTTGATGCTCGCAGACTTATGGCTAGTGTTTCGTTTCCAACAGGAACACCATGCTATCCGCAAAAGGTGGGCACAGAAGTATCTCAGATGGGGAGGAGATGAGCAACATACTTTTTCACGGATAAATCCCGCTTTAATGTACAACCTGATAATAGGCGGGATCTCGTCTAAAGAGAACCTGGCACACGCAATACTCTTTAATTTGTGCATGAGAGAGTCCGATTTAGCGGAGGTGGAGTGATGGTCTGGACTGGGTTTTTATCTATGGTCACACCTACCTAAACATTTTCAGGAATAGAGCAGTAACGGCTCAGCGATATAGAGATGACATCCCCAGACATATTGTAGTCCTTTAGGTTGAAGCAATCGGGGATAAACTCCTTTTCATCGATGATAACGTCAGGCCACATTGTGCTCAGCTAGTGAACAATTTCCTTTTTCACGAAGAAATCATTCGAATGGATTGACAAGAATATTCCATGGGCATAAACCCAATAGACCATATTTAGGACATTCTAGGGAGAAGGGATATTAGATGCTTATCCCCTCCCCAGAAACAATTCAGCAGTTGGAAAGCTCTTCTACAGGAATGAGAGAAAATACCCCAGTTATTCATTGATTCCATGATTGCTTGTATTCAAAGGGGACCATACCCCTTATTGAAACTTTATTGAATAAGAGAAATCACATTTTTTGTTTGCTTGTATAATATGCTCGAATTCTGCAATTTTCATTTATCGATAATTATCTTGAATACAATTTAATTATCCCTTGTTCATTACTTCTACTTTTCTCATATCTTACAGCACATCCATAATATAGCAGCCACCAAAACATTCCCCCATCTACAGTTTATACTCAAACTCATAATATCCACTAATTGTTCTGAGCAGTGTAACATTGTTTCAGAAAACGTGACATAATTATAGGATCATTTACCAATTACTTTCTTAACCTTAATTTCCAATTCAGTCACTTTTGAAAAAGATCTTCGAGCAATATCTTCATTTAATCATTCGTGTTTCCTATATTTCAGTTCCAATCGACTCTATTCCATTACATATTAATAGCCAATTCAGTTTGATAAATGGTTCTGAAATAAAACCGAGCAAATTAATTTCTAAGCTGAAGCTAACACCCAATAAATATTTCTAAAGTTCAGCACTTTCTCGTATTTCTTAGATTTATAATCATGGTGAAATTTAAATGATCTTATTGGAGGAAACAATTATTCTTATATCTATCTAAACTGTCAGCTAATATTTTTTTATTGCTTCCTCCTTTTTTACTATAAAAAATTATCAAGTATTTAAGAAAATTACTGTAAAATGATAGATGTATCAAATTCTTCGTGTTACATCTGATCAATTTAATAATATACTATGTATCCTAAAATGATGAGACTTTTTGTTGCTAAGACTAATAATTATATTGAGGTTGTTTCTAAATCATAAACCTTGAAATATCGTGCAGAAAATAATCGGAAGATAAAACTGAGTAATTAAAGTGCAAAAGTTTACATGATCCATTATTATGTGTAATACATATAATATATTACTGTGTAAGAGAGTAATTTGTTTAAAATGTAATTTAAAATGATTCACTTATTTGCACTTCCTCTTAAGCATTTAGAAGTCCAGGTATAGAACGGTGGTTAATCTCATTATTTGATGTATAAATAAATAAAATTCTGTCATTTTTTACTAACGATATTTTATCATTTGTTGCTGAATGGGATTCTTTTAGGGATGATTTCCGCATAGTATTTCATCCTTAAAAGTGCGAAATACAAATAGATGTATTTTTGATTATGTTGATGAAAAGTATACAAATAGATGTATTTTTAGATATTAAAGTTTTTAAAAAATGTACACACAAGGTAAAATGTTATGTGGATATATTTTAACTTAATAAATTATTTTTATTGACATGATGAATTTGAAATTATTTTGTCTAATCTTTCATGATTATGTGCACGAAATTAAACTATTAGATGAAGTGCCTAATTTAATGTCTCAAAAGGATATTTCCAATTTATTTTGAACAAATTATATCTAGGGAAGATTGATTCTTGTTGTAAAATAACAAAATTTTGCTCATATGTAATAATAAGTATTTCAAAAGGCATTTTCTAAGTGGTTAATGCTACTTACAGATAATTTAGTACTTTACTTTATAGCGTTAAAGTAGAACAAAATGAAAAATAAAATAAAATAACTAAGCCATTGTATTTTGCAAAATTAAAACTACATTCTTTAAATTTTGAGTCTCTTTTGTAATTTTGCATGCTAAAGTATTGACTTAGTGTTTGTAATTTACATATAAATCCCAATATGGATAATGTATAAGAAATTCTTCGTATATGATAATGAAGAAAAAACAATTATAAAGTAGATAAGAAAATATCTAATTACATCTATATTATAATCTATCTAATTATATCTATATTTAATATCTATTATTATCTATATCTAACATATTTACTTTCAATAAAAGTAAATATGTAAATGTCTACATTGTACGTTGTTTTTCATTATATGCCCTTAGTATCATATAAATTAGGTGCAATCTTTCTTAGTGCCGCTAAGAAGGAGTTGCCGAACTATAAAGAACTTTTATAAGAATTTTTGTTTGGAGCACATATAGTATGCAAATAACTAATAGTGCAACATGATGACTTTAATGCCTAAGGCAGCTATAGGGTATCGATATGTCCTCATTCCAGCCCATATATAGTCGGTGATATATACGCTACAGAGGATGCTTTATCATCAGAGATGACTTTACATTGTCTTCGACGCAAATACCAGCTGTCCGAGTTTGAGAGGGAGAGAATCAGTGAAATGATAGGAGGGGAGAAGACCAATTCGGGGAATTGTCTATCACCTCGGCTATTATGCCAATATTATAGGATGCATTAGGACCAGTGATTGACAATAAGCTCACATACACGCAGCCCTGGCTCAGGATATTCTTGGATGACCAATAACTTGTAAGAACGCGCTGCCCTTCCACAAACAAGACCACATTATTGTCTGACATCAGCACACAAGTGCACGTTATTTATGAGCCATGTGTCCATACTAGTGAGCCATACCATTGCGAGGCACCTGAGTGACCATTATTTGTTACCACGTTGTTCATTACGTGTAGCTCTACTGCCATCTACCATGACAAGGTAGATGGCAGTAGGAGATGGCATCCTCATGCCATCTACCGCTTGTAGTGCCATGAGATTGAGTGAAAAAGTCGTCTTCATTGACAAATCGGTTAGTGATCGGATTGACAAATGTGATGGTTTCGGATGCCATTGCGATCGTGGTATTCTGTCCATAACATTATGAAGACCAGCTATATTCGTGAATGCCCTTCTGTCAGTGGTTCTCCCAGCAGACAATTCAAACCACATGTTGTATACAGAAAAAAAGTGTCACATGCACCTCTTCAATATTGACACACTTTATTGGTCCTATAAATCCCCAGGTATGTCCCAATTGAAAATGCGGGGAACTGGAATACCAGATTTGAAAATTTGAGAACATAGCATTTGGTCGGACTAGTGGTGCACTTTTAGAATTATGGATTGAGATGTCGAAGGACATCATAAGATACCTGTATGTCTGATCCCATTGCATCGAACGTTTAAGACTTAAACGAGTTATTAGACTGTTTTTTAATTGTACGCTTTCCTACAAAAAACGATACTTTTGCCTTCATCTTGTAATTACTTCCTTATCCAACAACATAACGAAGTCACTTGTAAAATTTCCATTATAATTCCCTGTTGGTGCACTAATTTTATGACAATGAATGTATATGAGTATATATAACAATCAATACTTTCATTTCCAATGATTGAATCATTCATTTATTAATTTTTCTACACATTTTCAAAGTATGAAGTTAACTAGATTTTTTTAAATAATATCCAAGAACTACTCCAGCTTCAGAAAAATTATTAAATTATATATTAAACGATTTTATTTCTACGTGATATGCTGAATATTAAATCGATATTTTTATAAACATAACTAATTAATAAATGACTATTAAAATAAAAAAAAAATAATATTTAATTGATTTCATCTTGATTTGATCTTGATACAAATTTATATTTAGCAACTGATGGATTTATTTCATTAACAACTGAAGACCTCAATTCTTTATTGAAAATACCAAATGTTTGCACCGTTGTTAATGATTTCATTAAGTCTTTGTGGACAAACGATGGTGAGAATTAAATGACAGTTTAGTGTGTAATCTTTCAATAAAAATATTTATAACAACGGGAAATATAAGTAAATTATATTTTAGATTGATGAACACTTGTCAAATTATTTTTTACCACTTTTCATTATATGCATTGTCGTCGGCCAATAAACTTTTCCACTCATGACAGTTAAGAATTTTAAATAATGAATTATTTATTAACTTATCATTTAATAATTTTAATTAATTAAACATTCATCAATTTCAGTATAGTTAATAATTCATAAAATTTTATTAGTTAATCACTCAAAATGATACTAAAATTTAATTGATGCTATTAAAATACTAGTATCACATTGCTAGAAGATCTACTCGTATGAGATAATTTAAATTTAAATTAATTCTAATTACCGAACAATTATTACGCAACAAAGGTTTCTTTTGCATGCTCCTACTTCATACCAATTTAAATATTTTCAAGAAAGAAATTAATTAACATTCCATTTATCCCAAATACATAATGCAATACATGCTTTATTTTGAGTTTTAAAATACTTAAATGCTGTAAGAATTGCATAAAATTAATTTCTATGAAGGGGAACGTAAGAGACTCTCTCCCAAATGTAAAAATATGAATAAAAATGCAAGTTACATTAGATGGTTTTGAGAGCACATAATTAAGTAAAGTTTCATTCTTTGTCACCAGAAACGTTTTCAGTTTAATTAATTGCTTTCAACACATTTTTATCCTTTGAAACAGTTTTATCAAACTAAAGTGTGATACTTTACTAATTAACTAAAGCATTTTTTTTTTTTTTTTTGCTTGTTAATTGTTTAAAAGTGCATTTCATACTTATTTGAAATAAAGGACTTTATAATTTTAAATTATCTAGGAACTGAAAGTATATCCATCCACATTTAAATAGTACTTTTTTATTTTTAATATCTAGGGGGTGAAACAATTTGTCAATTTTTTAATTAGATAAAAACCTTCTATTTCAGAAAATTTTAAGCACCGATTTTAGGTAAAAATTTAATAAAAATATAAATAATTTAAAAATAATAATTTGTCTAATAATATAAAAGAATGGATTGTCATGTAGTGTTTAATTGTTCGAAAATTATTATTATATTATATTAAAATAAAGATAGGCTAGAAATTTATTTAATATTTGTAGTATTTTTATTAATTCTTTTTAAAATGATATAAAATTAACAGTATTTTATTTTTAAAAACATTTTTACAAATGTAAAGTGTTATGTAAACACATATCGATGGTTCCCTTGTATTGCATATAAATTACAATATTAAGAACTTAAAATAAACAAATTAAATTCTATTTATTGTGGGAATCAATTTTCAATATTTTCTTTCACTTAAAATATAATAATGATCTATAAATTTAACATCAAGATAATTTTTTTCTAGAATACGTTCTTTTAAATGATAATGAAACATCTGTTACTTTTTTTTTAATTATGAATGAATAAATATTTCGTGTTATTTTTCGTGATATAAATAATTTTTGATAGCCATTTTTATATTAAAAATCAAACGAATTGATTATCAAAGTTTTTATCTGTTAACGGACGTATTTTTGTTCGTAGGGACTTGATTTCCGGGGAACTAGATCTCTGTACCGCAGGTTTGAGTTCGAGTCTCGGCGGGGATAGGATATTTGTTATGGTTTTGGAATCCGTTCCGTAGGTCCCGGTATAATATGACTGTAGAGCGTTGAGTGTAAGGCTGTCTACCCTATCTGTAAGAAGAAACTATCTCCTATCTCGGAAATCTTCCATTAGGCTGATGGTCTTGCCCCACCAAGAGCCATAGGGCCCCTTTATATGAATGGAATACTTCGATTGAATTTTTATACATTTCTGACACAAAAACTATAAATTTAATCAATTATTAAATAATTACCATGAAATTTATTTTTTATAACATTATGAGAAATGGGAGAAAATAAATAAGGTTTTCATAACTTAAAAGCATAATAATAATGGAACGTACCTTTAAAAACCATAATTTGAACATTATTTAAATGAATTATTTTTGTAATATTTTTTCATTGCACAAATACTAATTAGTTTATCGTTGCCTGAATTAGTTTATCTTTAATTAAATTAATTTTATTTTGATTTCCGGGATATAATATTTAAAATTCAAATAGTTTATCAAATAGTTTATCATTAATTAGTTTATCATTAATTTAGTTATATTTGGTAAAATTGAATTGAATCATCACTTCAATTTTACCAAATATAATATTTTAAATTCCAGGTAAAACAATTGTTATAATACTGACAGTTTTCATAACTTAAAAACATAATAAATATGTATCATACATTTAATCACCATATTTTGAACAATATTTAAGTGAATTATTTTCGTTAAATATTCACTAATTAGCTTATCGTCATCTGAATTATTTAACCATTAATTAATTTTATTTTATTTTGATTCACTCCAGTTTTACCAAATATAATATTTTAAATTCAAGGTAAAGCAAATATCATAATACTAACAATTTTTAAGAAATTTGAAAAAAATTGCAATCATTAAAAATATTGCATTAAATGATTAATGAGGTTAAAATTAACCAAAAAATCATACTAAAATACTTAACAAAATTATTAATCATAATTTTTGAATTGAGCATCATTTTACAGATGATTAAAAAGTTAAAACGTCAAAAATCATACTAATTTGTCGTTTCCCCTAATTTTGTCAACAATTTATGTTTCTTTCCAAACCAAACTCATTGATAACCTTAAAGTTACATATACATATAGAGTGGCTTAATTACCTCATTAAAGGCAAGAATTCCATTGAAATGAAGAAAACACATACATTTCTGCCTAATACCAATAAGCTTGAATACCTTGATTGCACTTAATAATTTGCCTTGTAATTACTTCAATTAAGGCTTGGAATTTGTAAACTACTCAGCTGAATAACGACAGTTTAACTTAAAGTAATTACTTTTCAGAGAGGTTATTATGATTGTTAATTTGAATTTATTTTGGAGATAACGTTATTCATTTGGCTAAGTATTGGCTGAACAAAAGTTGTTGTTGTGTATATAATTAAAAAACTTAATTAAAAGTAAGGGTGTTTAAAATAAGTATTATAATTAATTATTTTCATTTTTTTATTTTGTCCTTCCTTTGAAAACTGATAACAAAATTTACTTAAAAAAGAAAGTAAAAAAAGTAATTCAAGCTCTTAGTGACAAATAATTATCATTGTTATAGAATTCCTTAATTAGTTTTTATTACTATTTTTTTTAAATTCACTTAAATATAGTTTTCTACAATATGTTTTATTCAGTTTAGAGTGATTATGAAACCTAAGTATGTGTAGAAGTATGAGTATTTATTAAGTATGTCTGAGTATGTTTTGAAGTATTTTCTACGTAAAATGTTTTTGTACGACGTAAAAATAAATTTTTTTTCAAATATCATAGAAATAAATTTTTATTTTATTTTATGAAACAAACTTTACTGAATTCAGAAAGTAAACAATTAATCTTAGATCTTCATGACAAACATTTATTATTACTAAAGAATTCCTTATTGAATTAAAAAAATTCCTTTAAATAAAGCTATCAATAATATGCACTTTTTATAAAGTTTACAGTTATGAACAGACTTATAGAGTTGTTATCTTTTTATTAGGCTTAGAGTTATTATTATAATTTCTACAGTGTTTTCTAAGTTGTTTTTTTTTGTATTTTATAAATTACTAAAAATTTACTAAATTGAGAAAGTGAAAAAATTAATCCTAGCTCTTAATGAAAAAATATTTATAATTGTTATTGAATTCCTTGTTGAGTTTTAAAAAAGAAATTCGCTTAAATATAACTATAAGCAATTTGCACTTTTTTATTTAGTTTAGAATTATTATGAAATTTTTGTATTATATAAAAAAAACTTTCTATTTATTAAAAAACTTTTTTTGTATTATATAAAAAAAAAATTTCTTTTGAATTTTATAAAACAGAATGTACTGAAACGTGAATGTAAAAATTAGTCCTAATTCCTAATGACAAATATTTATCATTGTAATTATTTATTATTTATTAATTATTTTTTTTACAATATTCACTTTTCATTCAGTTTAGAGTTATGAAATATACAGTATTTTCAATGTTTTTTTTTTTTTTTCGTATTTTATAAAACGGAATATACTGGAATGAGAAAGTAAAAAAATTATTCTAACTCCTAATGGCAAATATTTATCATTGTTATTGAATTTTAAAAAATCGCTTAAATACAGCTATCAACGATATGTACCATTTATTCTGTTTAGAGTTATTATGAAATCTACAGTATTTTTAACGTTAATGTGGGGTTTTTGTATTTTATAAAAATAAAAATTATTTTATTGAATAACCTTTCCTTTTTCCCTCAATTTAAAAAAAAAAAAAAATCGTATGTAAGCATCCAGACGTAAAATTACAACCTTTAACATTTAATTACAGTAATTTAGGTCAATATTTAAAATAAAAAAAAACCTTCAAAAATATTTTCAAATTATCAAATTAATTAAGAAATAACAAGTAGGAGTCCAACTGGGAATTACTCAACTTTATTGATGATTAAAAAAAACTTATTTTTCTGAAGATTGAAGCTTGTTAATTTTCTATAATTAATGAGCAAAAGTATTTAAAAAGGAAATTGATAAAAAAAAAACTCAATAAAATAAAACAACCTAATAAACAACTCTGAATAAAATGCTTTGAATGTAAAAATAAATTTATGTTGAAGTTTTAATGAATGTTTACCAGTAAAGATTCTTGAATTTCAGAATTTTTTATAATAATTTAAATGATCGCATTTTAATTATTAAACAATAAAATAAAATATAAAATCAGAATTTTTATGAGAACTACAAATAAGAATTGTTTTTAAAAAATGGGGAATAATGGAAACTAATTAACATCGATATTTATATATAAAAGAAATACAATAATTAACATCATGCAAAATTAAAAATAAAGCAATTTTTTTTGAAAACCATAAGAATTAAAATACGCTATAAATAAAAAGCATAAACTTTAACAAATACTTTTATTCAACTGTATTAAAATATTTTATTTTTATGTTTCTTGAATCGATATTTATACATAAAAGAAATACAATAATTAACATCATGCAAAATAAAAAATAAAGTAATTTTTGAAAACCATAAAATTAAAATACGCTATAAATAAAAAGCATAAGCTATAACAAATATTTTTATTCAACTGTATTAAAATACTTTATTTTTTATGTTTCTTGAATATAATGGGTTGATTTTACATTTCTGCAAGTAATAGTATGGTAAGGAAATAATTATATCTGTTTCGTTGGAATTAGTTTACCATTAATAATGTTTTAATACTTACGTTTTATAAAAAAATTTAATATTAACACCGTTTTCTTCATATTTTGAATGAATAATTTCTATTGGATTATGGTTTGTCATTATAAAATAATGAAAACAGGTTAAATCTCTTAATTAAATGTTATATGTACAGAAAGTTCTAAATAGCTTGTACTAAATTTACAAATTTTTTCGTGCTGGTCTGTCAGACCATGATAAATTTTTGTAGGAACTTGTATCTGAAATTCAAACCGTGTAATACTGCAACAATATGGCCGAAATGCAAACTAAAGAAATCTATATTAATATTAAAATAATAATATTACGAAAAATAATTTATTTGTTGTATGCGAAAGAATAAAAATTGGTAAAATGGTAATAAGTAAAAATAGTATAAGTTTAAAAACATTTATCGAATATGAATAAACTTTTATGTTTACATTAACTATGTACACATTTTTTACCAGGATGATAAAGCAGAATAATTTTATTTATATGCTAATCTATTTGGAAATCATTTTATTATGTTTTTATTTCCAATTTACAAATAAAAACTACTTCTTTTATTAAAATTCCCCGCAGTCAAAAACGTTAATATTACTAGCAATTGTAGAAAAATCTATGTTATGATTCTTTATTCAAAATTAAAAACATATTTATTTATAAATTGTATATTCAGTTTAAAAGTATCATTCTAACCGAATTCTTTTCTATAACTTTAAATTTCAGGATTATAAATAATTATACTTGTTTATTTAAATTTGGTTTCTATTTCTATATTGTTTCTAATTAACAGGATCATATTATGGTGTTATTTACCTGTTTAAACAATTTTACTGTTTTCAGATTATTTTTAATGATTTTTTTATTAAAAAGTAAATTAATAAAACAGTTTTATCACTAGATTATTAATAAAATTTTCTAGATAATTATCCTTTATTAGATGATAAATCTTATAAAAGGATCGATTATAGATTATCATAAACAACGTAAGCTCAACAGGATTTAGGTAATCATGATGGAAATCGTTATTATAGCCACAATATTTCATTGATACGTGAATGAACTAGGAGATTGGATGCTTCCTAATATAAGATCTTCTACTATAAAAAGGATAACATAATTTATCCAAGATATTATGATGTTCAAATACTTTATCTAAATAAACTTTTTATATTTTAAATGCATACAAATATAAAGTGATTTTTAAAAATTAACAATAAAGAGGATCTTACTAATTTAATATGGTGAAGTTTTTCAATTTGTATAAAGTGAAATAAAAAATATAGATGTCTAATAAATTATGTAAGTTAATAAGAAAAAAATATGAATGTTTGATTTTATTTATTAGATAAAAACATTTATTCTAGTCTTGACTTTTAAAAATAATTATTCAATATTTTGCTGTGATTAGCAATGACTTTATCATGAATATTTATCAATAATTTTGTCAACAGTTTTATATTTCTGTAGATGAAAAACTTTTTCTTACCATTTTCATATGTGAGAGTTCTACTAAATTTTGCTTCTGCATTTATTATTTCTTAATAATAATTAAAAAAAATTACGGAAATCAAAAAAGAAAACACCCAGATAATAATTTGATGGCATTTTTGGCTTTGATGGCTGGCAATAATTTGATGTATTATTTTTAAGAAGAAAAACTGGTTAGGGATTTAAGAATTAAGAATAATTTGAATTCTTAAATTTATTTGAAAAAAGTACCTTGCACAAGTCTTTCAGAAAATGATTGAGTAAAATTTTTGAATATTAATTATTAAATCAGTGTTTCTAATACAAGTATTGATAAGTTTTGATCAAGTGGAAAATAAATTTTTCTATAAAATGCATGTGTTAAATTATTGGTATACCAAGGAACATCAGCGAGTTTATGGGTTCGTGTACCAATTTATAAGTATGCAAGTGACAAACACATATTATTCTTTTTCTCTTATGATTTATTGAATATGATTTCAACAAGCATGTGTCGACAACCTCGTTAATAATACTCTTAAATCGAACCTAAAATCTAATTTTAATGTAGGCAAGGTAATCTGTAAACAGGACAGTTTTTCATGTACACTGAAGATCTAATTTTATTAATTTACAGTGATAGGTAGTTTATTTAGCAGTAGTACTCGCTATTTTAATTTTTATTCATTTAACTGAAAAAGGAAGAATTGAAATATTATACTACATTATTTAAAACAATTTTTCAATACAGGATATTTATATTTAACTTGCAGTTGTTTTTAAAACACATGTTTTTCAGTTTATGCTGTCAATATTAATTAAGTGTTTGTAATCTACGTACTGATAACTTTTCATCCAATGGAAAATAAATTATTTCCTTAAAATTCATGTTTTTAATTACTGGGACACCAAGGAACATCAACGAGTTTATCGGGTCGTGTACTAACGAATAAGTACACAAGTGAGAAACAAACAGTTTTTTTTTTTTTCTTATAATTTATTGAAATAATTTCAAGAATCATTTTCGACAACCTCGTTAATAATAATCTTAAATAGAACCTAAAATATCGGGTGTCTAATTTTGTTGAGGGCATGGTAATCAGTATACAGAAACGTTTTCATGTACACTTGAAAGATGTCTTGTGTTATATCTGATTTCATCAGTTTATAGTGATAGGCAGTTTGTTTAGCAGTAACATAGTACGCGTTGTTTTTAATTTTATTCATTTAACTCAAAAAGAAAGAATTGAAATATTGTACTACATTATTTAAAACAATTCTTCAATACACGATATTTATATTTAGCTTGTAGTTATTTTTAAAATATACTAGCAGAACCCGGCATACGTTGTCCTGCCAAAAAAAAAAAAAAAAAAAAAAAAGGATTGTAGAAAATTACATATCGCGAATATATTCTCTATGTTCCAATATATGTGCATGCTAATTTTCATTAATTTCCTTTGAACGGTATTTGAAATGAAGTGTTGCAGCACCATCTGGTGGCAAGTAATAATAAAGTGGATAGCGCTATTTTCCATACTCGGAAACATATTATTACCAATTTTATAGCCATTGTTTGAACGGTATGGAAGTTGATATATTTCAGCACCTTCTGGTGGCGATTTACAACAAAGGGAATGACATAAAAATATTCTTCATGTTTAGTCAAACACATACAAAATATTTCATCAAAATCGGTGAAGCCGTTTAGGTGGAGCTCAGTGACAAGCACATGCACACAAAGAATTATATCCATTGAAGCGCCACCTACCGGGTGTAATTGAGAATCAAAAAAATTCATCAAAATCGGTCACGCCGTTTAAGTTCAGTGACAAACACGTGTACTGAAGAATTGTATATATAAAGATAGTTTCAGTACATCTGTAGTACTGATAAATTTTTATCTAATGGACAATATTTTTGTACTTATGATGCATGTTTTAAATTACTGGGATAGATACCAAGGAACAGAAACCAGTTGATGTCAACAAGTTTGTGGGTTCGCATACTAAGGAATAATTTACACAAGTGAGAAACCAACATTATTATTTTTCTCTAATGATTTATTGAAAATAATTTCAAGAAGCATTTTCGATAGCCTCGTTAAATTTGCGAACTAGTTCTTTCTCAAAGTTATGACGAAAGTTAACAAAATACCGGTATCAGCCATCACACCTCAGGGCGAAAGTACAAAATAAGTAAATTAATGGCAGGAGCTACGTTTACGCATATTTCGGAGAAAACATGTTGCATTCCCTGCATATTTCTTGTTTGGAAATGTATGTGCAGACACGAAACTTCTACAAGTCGAAAGCATAGGAACCGGAAACATTCCAGGAATTTACTATTAGATAGATTCTTTTGCATTTCCAATGAGGAACGTAGGAATTGTCTTTAACTTCAAGTAGACAGCCACATTTGGAATAAAACCATGAAAAACATATATCGAATGCTTAAGTTTATTTTTAGATGTTTAATGTAGTTTACTGTTTTAATGATTAATTAGCATCTGTTTAAAATTACTAATTTTTTAAGAAAAACAGACATGCGACGAGCCTGTGGTCTGCAGGACAAAATGTGAGTATTTTTTAATGTAAATGTATATTTTTCTTCATTGGCGCAACAACCTCATGGTGGGTAAAAGCCATTTGCCTACTGGCAGATTTTGAGACAGTAAATAGTGTCTTTTTATCGGACAAATTATTTTTATTCATTCGCATTTATTAATAGCAGCACATGCTCTTGTTACTAGTACATTATTTAAAAGCAACATTCATTGTTTTATTAATTGCTTGTTAATTTAATTGCAAAAGGAATAAGTGAAATACTATCTATAGATAAAATATTTATATCAATTTTTCAAGCCTGAATATTTATATTTAGTTTTTAATTATTTATAAAAAAAATATTTATTTTATTTTGTCATCATTGGATCAATGTTTATAACACAAATATTTATAAACTTTCATCAAGTGGGAAATAATTTTCTGGAAGGTAATATTTTCAAATTTCATGTATTTTAATCCGATGTCATTCGCTACTGGAAAGAGATTTATCACATTAGCATTTACATTAGCATTACACATTAGCATTTTACATTCAGCGTTACCAAGAAGGCATCACGAGGAATGCATGATTTGGATTGAATATCCTCAAGGGTGGCACTTGAGGGATTTGTTTATTGATCTTTGTACTGGGCTCTCATTTTTTAAACCCAACCAATTTTCCACCGGGACACTTGAGACCCTTTTTTATAAAAAGCTGAAGCATAAAAATATAAATAATTACTTACAGATAGCATAAAAATAGGCTTAATAATATATTATTTTATTAAATAGATTGTTAATATTCTCTTTGAAATGCCTTTTAAATTTATATTTATGTGAAATGTCGTTTTCAGCTTAAAATCAATTTAATCAACAAATGAGTGGTGTTATTTTATCAGAATTATTAAGAAATGAAAAAAAGTAAATAAAACATTTTGATCTTTTAAATTCAAATGTTTATTTTCTCTTGAATTTTTCCTTCCTTATTAATAATCCTGACTTTTAAATCTTTCCTTATAACTATCTATTATTTTGTTAAAAGTAAAATGCAATAACGACATATTTAAATAATATGACATGTAAAAATAGCGTAATGAATTTGTGTTGTAAATGACATCATTGCAGTAAAATAATCATTGAATGCAAAAAAAGGGCTTTGACAAATTTTCTGATCTTTTGCAAAAATTCAACCATGCTTTTCTAAGAAAATTTGATTACAAAATCCCTCTTCCTTAAGTTTTTGTTAGCTCTTATTATGATATATAAATTAATTTTTCTACTAATTGTTCCTTAGTCAACTAATTTTTCTACTATCTGTCTAATAAAATTTATGTCAGCCTTGATACAATAGCTATTTTTAAAAATGTAGAAGCAACAGATACCTTTACTCCATGGCAAAAATATAGTTATCCGATAGATTCTATAATAAACATGGATGTAAAAATTTAATAGCATATATCCTATAATATTTAATACATGTAAACTTCTAAATCAAAATTAATTGTTTATTTTTAGAAATAATATTTAAATATTCATGGGTTAAATTTTATGTAATGAAGTCATGGCAAAAAACAATTTCAATTTAATTTGATATCCGAAAAAAATTATGAATACAACTTTCATTACTGTAGCAATTTATTTTAAATACCTTCTATAAGATTATATCTGTCTTTTTGAGTTTACTGAAATCTGAATATAAATTTTTAAATTTGGCATGATATTCTCTTACTAAAAATAGAAAAGTGCTTACATTTTATTCCATAGATAGATATAGTTTAAATATAAAAGTAGTCTATATATTTGAAACTTTCATAGCAGTTTATGCAAAGGGATAAAAGTTTATATAAATAGCTTTATATGTATATATTTCTTCTTTCCATCTAAATCTTTTATCAAAATTATAATGCGACACTTCTTCAATGAAAATAAAATAAAGACAAACAAAATTCTACAGATCCAAAATCTACTGGAACATATATATTTTTTATTTTACATTATTTTACAAAAGCAATTTTCTTTTGTCTATCATATTTCTATCATATCTTCTGCCTATCAAATAACATTCAGAAAATCCTTTTCTATTTCATTCGAAACTTTTTGTAATGCTGAAACTATTGCAGTTCTAAAATTGAAATCTTACTCAGATCTCTTAGAAATCTATTGAAAAAAAAATTGATATTCTATATTGCAAAATTTGGGATATTAAATATTACAAAATTTAGTATATTCGATATTACAAAATATAAGATGTTCAATATTACAAAATTTAATATATTCAATATTACAAAATTTAAGATACTCAATATTACAAAATTTAGGATGTTCAATATTACAAAATTTAGGATACTCAATATTACAAAAAATAGTTTATTCAATAATACAAAATTTAGGATATTCAATATTACAAAAATTTAGGATATTCGATATCACAAAATTTAGTATGTTTAATATTACAAAATTTAGGATGCTCAATGCTACAAAATTTCGGATATTAAATAGTACAAAATTTAGAATATTCATTTTATTAATAATTATTAATTAGTAATTATGCTTCTTACCATGACTTAGAATTAATAAATTTTTTTATTCCAATAAAATGATCCATCAAAAATTTTATGTAAATGAAATATGTCTTACTCAGTTCGAGAGTTAAAGAAAGCGTTTTTATATTTCTTGAGATTTAAACTATTAAATTTCTTAATGGTATTTAATTCCATTAAGAAATGATGGAATTAAATACCATTAAGAAATGAATAATGGAATTGAATACCATTGCTTTTTATATTTCTTAATGGTATTTAATTATTGCATTTATAAATTTTCTTTAGATAATTTAGAGAAACTCTCTGTAAAAATAAAATATTATTATGAAAATAAATTACATTTTTTACATTCAATTCAAAAGAAATGAAGTAGAAAATGAACATTGCGATATTAGCTTTGTTATGTTCATTCTGCTAAACATTAATGTTCTTCTGAACACTAGTAGTCACGAAGCTGCATTATTGAGTGAGTCCACCGATAGAAAAGAGGTTGGAGGGGAATAATTCTTTTCGGGAGGAATTTAATGAGTTAGTTTCAATCAAGTGTGTTCTATATGAGAGAAAACCCATAAAAGTTTCCAAAAGCAATCGAGTCTTCTAATGGGTTATAATACTGAAAGCTGTGATAGCAGGAAGCAACACTACGCCCTTCCTGTGTGCTACTACTACTATAGCACAAGAGTTATACCTCTTTAAAAAGTCTTATCAGACGAATTCGCTTTATTTTCTTCAATCTGAGGAAAAATGCCGTTCCCAATCAAATAATGTTTTTATTGCCTTAAGCTCATCCGTTTTTCAATTCCTTCTATTAGCTCACAAACTCTCCCTTTTATATATATCTGGATGACACTGGATGTGAATACAGTTTTTTTCAAATATTTATTCAGTAATTAAATTTAATTAATTAATTTTAGATTTTTTTAGATTTAAGTTGCATATGTCTATCAATAGATGGCGCCAGAAAAACTTAAAAAATGAATGAAAATTGATTATAAAGGACTTTCTGCAATAGAGTGAAAAAAAAAGTAGGAATTGACTTAATTTTTTTTTTTTTTTTTTATATATTACTTGTTTTTATCCTTCGTAGCACATTTGCATGAAAAAAATTTCATCGTTTATTTTTCCTATTAAATAAAGCTAATGAAGGCTATGCTATTTATAGTTACATGACTTTTCTCTCTTGCAAATAAAATTGCCGAAATTTACAGTTCAGCGAAAAGTCCGATTTGCTTTACATTGAAGGGCAACTGAACAACTCCCTGTGATGTGCGCTTCACAGTCAAGGATATAAATAAGTGACTACGGGAAATCACAATTTTGAAATAACATCTCGGGCTAGATATCAGAATGGGAAGAGGAGGACATTTCTTTTAAATATTGTGCTTACCTACTGTATAGACAATGTTTAATATTCAGAATCGCTCATTGAGTTTCGAAACAAACACCTTTGATTTAGAAACCCAATTTGAAATCTTCCAGTTTGCTTTGATAAATGTGCAAATTAATTGTGTGACTTATTATAATAATAATTCAATATAACCTAACATTTTAGCTTAGCATCATAAAAATAGATGGACCTTACTTCAATTTCAATTAAACAAGCTGTACAAAATATTTCTTGAGTTGAAATTTGTGGGATTTATCTGTCCTTGAAATTCCACTTTATAATTTAACTGTGCACCTAGTACAGATCTAATTTGAATTTGAGCGATAGGTCAATATATGTAATCACGTAATGCTCAAATTCAAATTAGGATCTGTACATATTCAGAATTATATATATATGTATATATATATTTATATATATATATAATTTTGAATTAACAAAATTATTTAATTTTGTTAATTGAAATTCAAAATTTCAATTCAAAATAAATAATGAATATTCAAAATTAATTAATTTTGTTAATTTTGTTAATTTGAATTTGAGCGATAGGTCAATATATGTGTAATTAATTTATTACACTATTTTATGAACAATTCTTTGAGCTACAAAAATTTTAAATGTGACGTTTTAATCTTTCAAGATTGCTGTTTAGTGTTTCTATTATTTGTAAAAACTGACAAAATGCACGATTTATGTTAAAATTATTTCTGAGATTTCACTTTGTTGTTTTAAAGTCTGAAAATTCTACACAGACATTTCAGTAATTATAAGTTAATAAAGTTTTGCTGTAGCACATTTACATGTGTATAAATGATTTTTCCTTACTATTATGATGGACACTCATTATAAGTATTCATTATAACTAGTTGGCTGGCCACACAAGAAAAGATATTTTACCTATATAAAAATATTATTTCTTTAAATATAATAAACAATTATATAATATAATGAAACAATATAATATAATAAAAAAGCTAACAAATAAATTTTAAAACGATTTGGCATTAATTCAATAAGTGGTATTTGGTAAAGTTTTTTACAATAACCAAGCACGAAGCAGATTATGCACATGATTTTTGTAATTTTCCTTATTTATGATTTCCTTAGTTTTTTATTCCTTATTTATGATTTCCTTAGTTTTTATTCTTATTTTTCCACGTTTAGATATGAATTTATTATTATTATTAATCATGTTTAAACGTGTGTAGCACAAATTTCAATTGATCCAAAGAAGTTAATCTTCCTTTGAATAAAATATTTATCTAATATTTAAATATAATTTTAATAAATAAAGGCTGAATAATACTTTCCATCTTAATTTCTCATTAAAATCTGAAAGTCTTTCATAAAAATTAAAAATTATTTTTAAAGAAAAATTAACATATGATGCTGTAAGCTGTAAAAAGGAAGTTTTTTCATTTCAATCTGTGCATGTCTGTTTTATAGTGAAAACTCTAATTAACTATAATTAGTCAGAAATTATGATTCAAATCTCCATGTCCTAATCATATAAAATTAAAATATTAATAATAAATTATCTGAAAGAATTTTAGTAAATATACTGATGGGATAATATACAGAATGTGATTAAAATAGAGTATTGCATTCTTCTTGAGTGTTAAAATAGGGAAAACTATAATTTATTTTGATTACCATTTACAATTTATGAAGAGAAATAATGAAGAGTGGTGTTTCATACCACGACGTTTAATTACTTCCGTCTTCAAAATACCCATTCCATAAATATTTTACGAAATTGTTTATGTTGTAAAGGACGTACTTAGAAATAATTATCTGTTTGATAAACGCTTCCATACATTTTTCCAGAAAGTATGTGGGCTCCGAATAACATAATGTCTGTTTATTTAAATGGTAAGAAGGATACTACTAATTATGTCGGTAAAGATTTTCCGCGAAACAAGAGATTAGTTTGAGCTAAATATAGCTATTTGATGAGGTACTACAAACAGTAAAATTAAATAAATTTGGATTTGTTCTGTTACCCGTGTACAATTTCCCTAGAGAACTAATTAATTTGTAAATATATTACCCAAGCATAATTTTAAGCAAATTCATATAATCCTTTTGTTTGTTATAGGTGGATTCAGTATTACCATGCAGCTTATTATCATGTTAAAAATGGCAAAACTTTCAAATCAGGAATTTTTGTTTGTTTATAAAATAGTGTTGCTTAAATTATATCCGGTAAAGTTTTGTTAATATTTTAAGTGTATGATTTTTTAAATTATTTGTATTCATTTATTTATTATTTTTAGGAAATGAAACTTCATCCTATAAATCGGAAATATATTAATAACAAGAAAATTAAAGCGCAAAAAAAAAGAAATTAAAAAACGGATTTAAAACTAAATATATTTAGTTTAAATTTACATCTTAATTTTTTAATGTACAACTCAAAATTTAAAATGAGCATTTTAAAATTTTAATGTATAATCTAAAATTTTGTGTAAAGTTAATTAAATATATTATATTAATTAAATGTAAATTTAAATTGCTTTAAATTAATTAAATGAGTTATATTAATTAAATTTAAATTCATATCGAGTAAAATTAATTGAATAGAAAATTAATTTTGAATAATTTTTGACAATGTGTATTACTCTTTTTTATAGACTTTTCTCCATATTTTACTTGAAAACATAAATAGATTAAAATGTAAAATGTTATAAAGAATATTGACGAACCTTTCTATGAGTTGTCAACTCGGTATTATCTTACCATTCGAGAAGACAAAAATCCCTAGACAATAGTTTTGAACCATGTTTTTTAATCACTTTTAAATTGCTTTAATATTAAAACTATGTATATGTATTAAAAATGTTTTTAAAGTGATAAAAACATAGATTAAAATTGAAAATGTTATAAAATATACTGTGATAGAAATCTTTGTTGCCAATTCATTAAGCTCTTATCACTCTATTAAGAAGTCATAAAATCCAACAGTTTTCAATCATGTGCTTTAATAACTTGTAAACTACACTCATGTCCATAAATTAAGGATAATGAAGTTCAGGCAAAGAAAGAGACAGAAGCAAAACAAATTTGACTTACTTGTAAAGTCTATTTATTAAACTAAAGGTAAAGAGCAAAAAAGATGCTATATGTTTGACATAATTAATAAAAATTGCGATTTTTTACTCCCTGGAGCAAATTTCAAAAAGAACCTATTTACAAAAAACAGTATAACATGGTTAGTATGATGGTTAATATGGAGTACGTCTCCCGGACGATGCAATACAGGCCTTACAACGCCTAGGCATGCTGAGTATCAAATTATCAATCTGATCTTGGAGAATATTACACCACTCATCAAGCAATGCCCTCCGAAGTTCTGGTTGACAGGTGGAAGGGGTTTGACGGGCTGCAATTCGTCGGCCAAGCATATCCCACACATGCTCTATTAGTTCAATAGATGCTGGTACAGGGATATCCTCCAATTGAAGGCATTCGTCTACAATGTTTGCACTCTGAACATGTGTTCCAGAATGACATCCCGATAGATGTGGTCGTTACACTCTGAACATGCAGGTCAGTTCTGGAACCAAGAATAATTCCCCCTCAAACGAGGCGCTCTCCATATGAAAGTCCGGCGAGAATCAGACTGCAAACTAAACCTGGACTCGTCGGAAAACATCACACCAGACCACTGTTGCGGTGTCCACAATGCATGCTCTCTACTCCAGGTTAATCGCAGGCGACAGTGAGTTGCGGTAAGTGGAACACATCTGACAGGCCTACGAGCATATAGACCAATGTGCCTAAGCGTCTGTACACGGTCTGCCTTGAAACTGTCGTACCGGTAGCTGAAGAGAGCTGACGAGACATGTCTGATGCTGTGCTCCGTCTGTTTCTTTTGGCAGTAACTGCTAAATACCGATCCTCATTCGGCGTTGTAACTCGGGGCGACCTGTGCTGTATCATCTACTTACATTACCATCATCTTGGAATCGTTGCCAAAGCCTGGAGATGACACTCTGGGCGATTCAAGTTCTTCAGATACTTCCAGCTGGGTACGTCCACATTCCAGTCGTCCGATGATTCTACCACGTAAAAAATCATCCAAATGCTTCCTTTGTGCCATAACTATGCGGTTATTGCGCTGAAAGGCTTTTAAAGCGCTTGTGAACAATTTTACTTCTTTGCCACCATTCCTTATATACCCCTCTCTTACACTCTCGTCATTGTGGCGTACTATCCCGTATATCGCGCCATTTGTATACTATAAAATTCTACTTTACAAAAAATCGGAGGTAATTTTGTATGGCACACAAGATATGGTTTCCATTTTAATTTGCATATTCTTCAAGATTTATGATAAATTGATTTTCAAGATGTGTGTGATAATTCTACAGGTGAAATTTTTTATTTTAGAGTTCAATTTCTGTGTGATTCTGAATTATCCTTAATTTATGGACATGAGTGTATTTTAGTATATGAACTGTGAACTGATACGGCGTCTACACAAAATATTGGAAAACAAAACGATGAAAACATTGAAAGAATAAATATAAAATTTTATGAAAGAGCGTATCGAACTAAATCTTTAATTCATCTAAACTCTTATCATTCTATTGATGAGTCAAAAACTCTCAACACTCCATATTATGGAGATCTCCATACAACAACTAACGCGATTAAAGGATTTAAATAGAGATGGATTAGTAAATAATTTAACAATAATCTTATAAATACAATAAAAACCTTAGACCAAAATAGCTGAAGTTACATCTTTAAAAGATCCTTCCTCTTATGCACATAAGATTAAGGACATTAAAGATAAAACTTCAAGAGATTCATAAGCCCATTAATTACATCAAAAGCTTCATAAGCTCTTCAAACTTCATAAGTACATTAAAGATAACACTTCAAAAGGAATGATTGCTTTTCAACAAAACTTATACATGATAAGTTTATATAAATATATCTACTAAATTTAAATAGTAGTAAAAAGCAAAAAAACAAAAAAAAATATTACTTTTCAAACACGAATGTGGGAATACATTTTTTTGTTAAAAATTCAAAAGATGTAGATATTTTTACAGTATCACATATTGATAATTTTCACTAATTAAAAAAAATATGTAAACCAATCAGGGCTGATGGTCGAGTGACGTGCTTTGGAGTTCGGTGTTCTAAATTTCGGGTTCGAGTTCCCGGCGGTGCTATGGACGTTTGTAGCGATTTAGAATCCCCTTCAAATCGTAGATTCCAATCTAACATGACAGTTGGGCGTAGGGCTTACAACCCTAGTCCGTAAAAAGAAATCTATTGTCTCGAAATATGCCAGTAGTTAGACGGCCTTGGGCCACCATGAGGCTTTTAGGCCAATGAAAAATATGCCTTCATTTAGATCAATGGCTGTTTTCAAAAATTTGATATTTTGCTTATAATATATTATATATAATTTTTTTAGTTTTTTAAACAACCAAAATTTGCTAGTTTTCTCTGTTCTCATTTGCTTTCAAAAACAATATTTTCTGAAATTAAAATACATTACATAAATGTATCTTATATTGAAGTATATTTTCATATACACTCAAGAGCCAAAACATTATGACCATCCCTACATTTTGCAATGAACTCGCCTGGAGGACGTGGAGGAGGGCACGTGATCAGGTGGAAGTGGCATTTAACTGGTATTAAGTGGTGGTATTAATCCATGCCAAGGCGGGGGTTGAAGCTGTGTTGCGGGCCAAAGGTGGGCCAACTCGTTATTGACAGGTAGTCATAATGTTTTCGCTCTTGAGTGTATATTAGAAGCATATAAAAATAAATTTATATTAATAAAAATTTACATGTTATACATTGTGATATAGGACCTGCTGAATGAATATGTATGATTAACATTGTGTTTCACCTGAGGATTATAGTAATGCTGAAACTGATCTGTGTTGACGTAAATTATAATAGTTGGCAATGATTCATTTTGCAAGTTCATTTTGAATAACTCGGATGTAGTTTCATCCAATGAGAATTATCTCAATGATTGATGTACTTCGTAGCCTTTCATGTCATGTTGGATGCGTCAAACTGAACGACCGGTTCAATGCATCATTCGTTATTTATATCTGATCAAGTTTTAATGCAAAACAGAGTTTTATAAGGACAAAATACATTATGCTCTTTATTGAAATACCTTATTATTACATCGGAGATTTTTATAGTATAAATTATTTTAAAAAATACACAACATTTTTAAAATTCTACTGAAAATCGGAAGTAATTTTGTACTATTGACACACAAGATTTATGATAAATTGATTTTCCAAAAAATACTTAATGTTGATGCTGAAATGAGATCGTAAGTGCAGAGCAAAACTTCATTGGTGTATAAAATGCAGCGCAAAAGAGTTATTTATTTATTCCAAATTTTAAGCGTTAGAGTGTGAACAGAAAATCAAGGTTGAAAATATGTTTTGAATATATGAAAAAATAAGGTACATTTTTCATTTTATACACCAAATATTAAAAGCAGATTGTCTACAAGACATTACTAAAATGCAAGATTTTCCTTAAGCTGAGTGTCTTGAGGCAGTTTAATGGTCAATTAAGTTACACAAAAATAGGCATGTTGACCTTCTCTTATATTAAAAGTTCGTTGCAAGTAGGGCTATTCTACAAAAAGTTTGCTCGAAGCCATAGAGGTAATACCCATCCATCCTCAAGAGGATAAGTATGTACCTCGATGCCTAAAAAATCTTTCTTCTGACTAAACTGTTGCAGGTTGTCAAAGTGCTTACATATTTATTCTAGTCTAATGAATCATATTGGTTAATATGCACAGAATCTTGTTACGTGATTTTCGCTAAGAGTAGACTAAGCCATTACGTTGGTATGGTGTGCACTTTCGTTGAGATCAGAAATAGTAGCCCTTAATGAAATTTTCTTATAAGTTTCGATTAACCATCTGATTCTGGATATCAGCTGTGAGGAGAAAGATGTCTCTATCATCAGAGAAATTAAATCTAGTATCACTAGACTATCATTAATGCTGATTATTAAGACTGAGGAATGATGGGTTTGACAGAAATCATGTTGAATGACATGGTAATGCATTGTATCTTTGGTTTTTAGGTACAGTTATGTCACTTTGATATCATACCAATACTTTCCTAGGACATCCGATTGCAATAGACTCACTCATTACAACTGAAGGATTCGTAACAGATATTGGGCATATAATATGGACTCCATTTTATTTTGGACTGAAGTCACATAAGAAATGTTCCAGGTGCAAGTTTAAGATTATTACTTAAAAGAAATCAATTTTTTCGAACAATGTAAGAATTCAAAATTGCATTGAGATTCAAACATGGCAAAATCATCCAATTGTCCTTAACATACATACTGGATGTATAAAGGAAACTTTGCATAACAGATATCAAATATACATCAACATAGGATGAGGTCATATTCCTTACTGGGAGAATAATATTTGTCATTATTCGGAGAGTAATGAGCATCTTTTTTGAAATTTCCATTGCTCTAAGGTGGACTATTGCTAGTATTGATTGTGTTTCTCTAGTATTGCTAGTTGTGCTATTGCTCTACTCTTAAATTGCGGAATTCCATTTCTTCAATCAATGAAATAAATTCTCATATTTCTGGCAAGAACTATATTGTGTTTTAAATCGAATATATTTTACAAAGATACCAGTATTTTTAAAACTACATATTAATTTGTTTCATGCACAATATTTTTAGATGACCCAGTGCAAATTGCCATATTTATATATCTGATTCTTCTATAAAAAGTATATCACTTTCTTTATAGTCACGTATTTTTCTTAAATATATACATGAAAGGTAATTATGATAATAATAATTCATGACACTCCGGTAAAGATTTTAGATAAGGCATTACACTCCAATACTATATCAACATTCAGTTCATTCGATATCATTACATATACGAGCTTATAGTAGAACTGGAATTGAATTCATACTTAATCTGATTTGCAAATTGAGTAAACGTTTGCAGAATTTCTGACATAAGTTAATTTGCATGGCAAATACGATTAACTCTACTAGACATCTCAGTGCAACTGTCCATATTCATCAGGGGTTTGAAAGGCAAACCAAAATGCGCTTTAATGCATTGGGACAGATCACAGACAGCAATTAAGTATTATTTTTTTAATCAATCCAATTTAATTTGTATTAAGTCAATGAAAGTCGAATTTAAGAATTACCTGGGCAAATGATGACTGCCATTAGATTTATTTGATTTTTAACGATATTTAAAAATTTGAGTGAAGATTTGAATTTATTATTATTAAACTTTCTTAGCAGCAAACCCAAATTATTAAAGCAATAAATTACATGTTTTGAAAAACAGTTTTTCATTATTTAATATTATAATATTTATTTTATAGACATCCAGCTCAATAAATAAAAGGACACAAGCTGCAATATAAATAATTGTATATTTATTTAACAATGGATAATCGAGTATTTGATTTGTGATCTGATTAATGCCAATTGAATAATATAAAAAATGGTCTTCATTTGCAAAACCTATTCATGATTAGCCATTTTACTTGAAAACTTGCAGCATAAAGGTAATTGTTACAAGAATTGTTGCCATGAAGGGTTCAAAATTGAATAAATTATCTTACAACATAATTTTTGCAATATTTTAATTCTACTTTACGCTTAATTAATTTTAATTACTAATGCTAATGATAAATAGAAAATATTTTAACTATAAATTTAGAGAATTTTCTCACAGGAATAATATCATCCATAATTAAAACCATGTTTTAATTTAATGCTTCTTCCATTTCTTTTTACAACTGCAAATTATTGTACAAATATATATTTGCCTCTGTTATTTAACAAGAATTTAATAACAGAGGCAAATATGTATTTTTAATAAATTAATTAATGTTACAATTATCAATTGAGAAATTATAATTTTCCAATTGGTAATTGTAAAAGGACAAACATTTGCTTATTCATCCACCATCTTTACCATCATAAATCTTTGAAGTTATATCCAAACTAATACATTCCCATCGAAATTATTTAATGGTATGGTTTTAAAATAATGATGCTAAATAACCCAATAAGAATGACCTATATTTGCAATATTTTTAAATGGAAAAAGCTAATGGAATTGTTTTCGACCAAACAAATTTTAACCGTTTTTGTTTTTGAGAAATCAGAGTTCAAGGAAAACGTTCATGGAAATCAGAGTTCATGTGAATGGACATCCTAGAAATGGCAATGGCTTCCTTCTGCAATCACCATTTAATTATGTGCACAAAATGAGAGACCTATAAAGGGTCCGTTTGCATGGGCCTCTATCAATATTTAAACTCCCTCAGAATATGTCGCCTTGACGGTTTAACTATGCTGCCTGATTATTATAATCTGGGATGGTTTAATGCAATTCAAAAGGTTTAAGGTTTCCTTTACAAATTCGCCTTAATCTAAATAAAATATTTATTTTCTATTTTCTATTTATATGTTTATATGTGAAAATATAATTATTGATATACAAGAGAAGAATTAATATTAGAAGTATGTTATATAGATATCAAACATAAGTAGTGTTATTCAAAGTATATTATATAGATATCAAACAGAAGTATTATTATTAGAAGTATATTATGTTGATACACAATATAAATATTACTTATTGCTATTGAATCATTCAGATGGTAATAGATTGATAAATTTTATGTTGACAGGCATACTTTCGTGATTACAATCATATATTAATACTGCTACCCTTGTTGCTTATTTATGTACGTCTAATAATTCTGATTATCAGTATATTAGAAAATGATAGCTGAGGAAATAATTTAATTAGTTAAAATTGGTAAAATTATAATTTAATTTAAATTATTTTTTAATAAATTTAATAAATTTAATTTTTAAATCAATTTCCATTAATATTGTCCTTTGAAACTTTAAATAAACTTTCTAAAGTTCGAACTTATATAATTTATTACAAAAAAACCCATAATTTTAATAGAATATTTAGTGCAATTAAATATAAAAGGGATAAAAATAACCACGCTTTTAATAATAATAAATTTAGTAATAATTTTAAAAAAATCTTTATTAATAACATATAATTGTATAAATAAAATAATAATTATATATATATTTCTTGTTTATCAGGTATTTATTACTGATCAATGATGTTAAATAAATACGATAAAAAATTTGTTTTATTGACGATTTGTTTAAAAGTATTAGGCCATAGTCTTTTATTTTGCAATTTTGCTTTCTTTTTTTTTTTTCTTGCTATGTATAAATATTATGATATAGTGAAATTGAAATCAAGATATGGTTTTATAATTCTCATTTATAAAGCATTATAACAATGAAAAATACTCACTAGGATTTTGTTATTAAAAGAATTCTTTTAAATGGAACATCGAAAATTTAATAAATGGTCTAATTCAGTCACAAATTAAATCTATTAAATAAAAACCTTAAATGTCATAAAATTGTCAAAAAAAAATAATATTTAAAAAAATTTTAAATATAGATGGTGTTTAAACAAACAAAAAATATATATATATAAATATTTATCACTTTTCTTTAAATTGTTATTTCTTCGTAAATTTATTGTTAGAATACATTGCAAAAATTTTTTATTTGTTTCCATGAAAGAATAATTTACATAAATATTTCACCAAATATCTTTTTTTTTTTTCTCAAAATTCATTGAAAGTATTTATTAAAATGATGAAATAAAGGAGAAATTATACCTTTTTTTCTTCAAATAAAAAGAAAAAATCTGTACTCGTTCTTCCAACTTTTTATGTCCTTTTTTACTGACTAGAATTATCATTTTAATACACAAAAAGGAAAATTTTTCTGCTCTAAAAAACAAAGCTTTTTTTTAATAATTCTGCAACCAGTTGAAAAACAATTTTTTATGGTGAATATATGGAAGAAATCAATGTATTTTGGGTACTTATTATTCATCTCAGTGTTTAAAATTTTGTCGAAAAACTCATATTTATGTTTATTCATAAGAGAAAAAATGCTGGTTACGAAAAATATTGAAATGTGTCTTATATTTCGTGTATTAAAGTTCAATATTCCAATTAAAATTTATAATTGAAAAATCTTTCTAATTTTTTTTATCAAGTTACAATGATATATGATTTCACTAAAAATATTTTAATTAATCTTAGTCATTGTGATTCATTTTAGCAATTTATTATTTGAATTTGAAGTTAAGATATAATGAATATTGATTGATAAAAGATGTTTTTTAGACCTCTTTCTATATTAATCTTTTATCATAGTTCTTTCTCAATTTTTATGCATTTTCATTTTTTTTTTTGTTTCCTTAAATGAGCCATTATTATTTGCTCTATATACAGTTGGCCAAAAAAAAAAATTGGTAAATTTCCCAGTAAAACCAAGCATGTATTATATGCTATTGGATGCCATAAATAGTGTTTGTGCCTTGTGACTAGAGTTTTTTTAAAAATCCTTTTGTATTGCTAAATTATTATTCAGTAATTATTTTTTATCCTTACCGTTTCTAAACAGAAGGGATTTTGACTTTAAGTCTTTTAACCAAAATGGCAACTAGCTGCTAAGATGGAGAGTATTCCAAAAGCAAATTATTTTGTGTTTTTGATCCACGATATAGTGTATCTCTTAGACCAAATCCTTAGGTCTTCTAATTCCTAAAAAAAGTCCAAGAATAGTAAAATCATAATAAGCTCATAATGAAGCTCAATTGTAGAGCTCATAATAACCTGTACTGCTGTAAAATCAAGACAGTTTAAAACATGAACAGACGATGCTTGAGCATACCTACACTTGATACTGGTCCCAAAATTCTCCTGCCCTTGTTTATAGGGGTGACTTCTCAAGTGTCCATTGGCAAAGTAAGATAAGCAAGTTTATTGGTTTTTTATGCCCGCCTCCAAAAAAAAAAAAAAAAAAATCCAGGGCGATCTCTCGAGCAATAGTCATGTGCTGCAGAGACATTCCAGAGATCCTTAATTGTCTTCCCAAACTCGGAGAACACCTTAGGGCTAACTAAGACTCATATAAGGTTAGAGCTAACTAAATATCATATGGATTTAATACTAGTAGCGCCCTCTATGTGACTGCCTACCAACTTCTCAGCCCACCTGTTATAAGTGCAAACACAACGGACTGGGAAGTCTCCGAAGAAGCAACATTTGGTAGAGAATCAGCAATCTCAAGTTGCCAATAATACAGACATATGAAGGAATCTTTTGTATGTGCACCTCGGAATGAACTGAAATTCTAGAAAGCAATTTTAGGAAAGAAATGCCAGCCCTAAAAACTATTTTGTAAAGATTTAACTTACGAAGTTGTTGATAAAATCCCAACAGTCTTTTCTGTTTTAAGTTTTCAAACAAATTTAATAAGAAATTAAATTAGGTTATTTCTTTGATATTGATGATAATCAAAACCAATGCCACAGAATAACATTGATTGAGCATTTTATGTTTGCCATATTTCATACTTATGTTTTCTTTGCATAAGAATCTCACCACCCTCTAAATAGTGTCACTTTTGTGACCACCGCTAAAGGTTCTGAAAATTCTAAAGAAGTACAAGGAGATCAAGTCTAATTTGCGTAATGAAAATACAAGCATAGAAAAAAATGGCAAATACATAGCCACTGCCTCAAGCTTGAATAAAGTCTCCAGAGATTATTCAATTTATAATTTCCTCAATTTTTCCTTGTTAATTGCTTGTGGAAACACTAAAGTTTTTATCAAATTCCATCAAAACTGTCATATTTTAATAGTAATAGACAATGTAGTGTTTATCTAGGTTATTTTCAACTAAAATGTTTAAATTGTTTCTTCTAATTAAACTTTATTTTTTTATGATTTTCTGATATTTCTAAGCTGAAATGAGGACATATATTCTAATTACTACATCTTCTATTAGAAAAACCTTTTTCGGGGAAGTTTATGGTGATGTATCTTAGAAATAAATCTTCCAACGAATTTCCTTTAAATTATATTTCAAATGGCCTAGCTGATTTAAAACTTGGCCAATGAAATCGGTTGAAATCGTTCGCTATCTATCTTCTGCACTGCTTACGAAGGAAGTATTTCTTCACGAACTCTGAATAGTTCGCACTTTCCAGATGAGATTATTTTCGAACCACTTGCTACTTGCTGGTGTAAGATGGATGAGGCGAATGTTCCGTAACATTAAGTTAGCCTATCAGTCTTTTTGCTGAAAGAAAGCAATCGAGCAGGTATTGTGATGTTTATTGTTAAAATTTATGGTCTGGAAGTTTGGGATTCTGCAATTTATTCCACATTTGTTAATTAAAATTATTTGAATTTAGATGTTTTTATTTGATTAGTGTTGAATATCAGCGATTAATCAGATAAATCTAGAATGCCATGAAAGTAAAATTATTGCAATGAAATTGTTAGATAAAAGTAATTAAACAATGCATAGTCGTTTGAATTTTAAAACAGAGTGAATTTAATTTTCATTATTTGAAGTAAAATATCTTATATGTTGGAATTATGAATGTTATGAGAGCTTATGTTCACCAGGGCAACTTATAAACTAGAATTACTAATTAATTTTATGAAAAGTTGCACTAGGTTGATAATTCATCTGGTAACAAAATTTTCTGCATGTATATATATAGAGTTTCCCTTTAGCGCTTAATTTAATAGCTTTTTTAAAGTACTTTAATATTTAAAATTAATGTATCCAAAGGGGATATTTTATGCCCCCCAAAAAAATTTCTTGCAGCTTCGTGCAACATAAAAAATTCTTACGCAGATTTATTTTAATATTACACAAAAAAATAGATAAATATTATTTAATGATGTGAATTATTGACGCAGCGTTATTGCACATAATACGTTAGTTTAAAAAAATTTAGAAAAAAATTTGTTTACAATATTTATAATATAAATATACTATAGTATATTTTATATTATAAATATTGTAAACAAATTTCTTACTATAGTAAGAAAATATGTATATTCGTTGTCCAGTAATATATACGAAATCCTTGAATTCGCACGTTCCTACGTTATAGCTTTGCCATACGTGTTTAGACAAATATATTTTAATATTATTCCCTTTTAGCAGAATATATTCTCTGATGATACGAGCTCCTTTTTTATGGAGAGAAAACGACTTCTTCCCTCTGCCACTCCAACCACAGAAAGTGACGTGGAAGCGATTCTGGTAAGCCTCCGCGAAATCACTTTCTAAAGCCTTAACGGCTGCTATTTAGCTCGAAGCATCTTTCCCTGAGCCCCATCAGCGCATGGCTTCCATTTTTTACTGTTTTGTAAAACGCCCTTCCTTTATTCTATTTTTTGAACAATGTTCTCCCAAAATACCTCGCAGCAAATTCTTGTCATTGTTCGTTTATTTAGGATTCTTAGTTGGATGATAATGTATCGCGTAATACCTTACAGATATCATGTATAAAAATATATATATATATATACTTTTAAAATAAGTTCTGGTCTATTATAAAAAGTAATTTTCTTTTATACTAAAAAGTAGAATTCTTTCAGTTTTGTTTTTTTAAATTTGTTTTTCTTTTGTAAAACCAAACTGTTTGGTGTCGAAATTTTCAGTTTTGAATCGATCGTACGGTTAAGTTATTTATTCTATTTTTCTAATATATATAACTCAACATTATGTAAGTCAACAATAGTTAACATGTCACTAACAAGTCAAATATAGGTCAACAAATCAACATCTATCAACAATAAGTCAATATAAGTTGACAAATAACAGTCAACATCTGTCAACAAGTCAATATTAGTCAACAATAAGTCGTATAATATAAAGTCAATACAAGTCGACGACGTGCTGTTGACTGTACACGTCAACAAGTCAATATAAGTCAACAATAACAGTCATCATCAATATATATAAGTCAACAACAATTCTTAATTTCAACATATTTCACATTACAAAATGTTAACTTCTTCATAACATAACAATGCCTAAGTTAAGGCACAATATAGAATGATTTCAAAAAATTAAAAATTTTTAATTAAAGTTAATCCAGTTAAAAAAATTAAGATCCGTTGGGAAAACATTTACATCAAATCATAAAAATGAAAACAACAATGTAATAAAAAACAATGTAAATTGCAGAAACAAATGCCGAAATGTATTAATAATAAAAATGTAGAAAAACAAAGCAACAATTAATAATATTATATTCCGCATTTACATTGCTTTGTAAATATTATATTATTAAACTGTTTATATCTCCATCGTAAGAAAAGAAAATTCAAATATCTAACAAATAATGAGAAAATTATATAATGTGAAGTCTAAAATATATAGATTTATTGATCAAAAATACATAGATTTATTTATCAAAAATATATAGATTTATTTACCAAAATGTATAGATATATCTTTAAATAAAAGAAATATTTTCAATCGGAATTTACCATTAACGGTTAACGACTACATATTAGAAAATTACTTTTTACATTTATTAGTTCCCTGATTTTTACTACCACATTTTATTTTTGTGGTTAGAAAATAAATAAAATGTCCTAAAGTGAAAATGTTTATTATTATTATTATTATTTTGGTATTTAAAAATTGTATCTGAAACTATTCATGATATGAAAGTTGGAACTTCAATCACGGCATTTGCTTATTATAATGAATACAAAAAAAAGATACATATTTAAAATTTTTGTCTTTTATGTATTTATTACTCTAATCTATAATCAAAATAATTTCTGAAAACTTCCTGATTTTTTGAATTTCTTGTATTCCTAGTAAAGATAATGTTACAGTTATAATGTTTAATTTTCGTCTTATTTATTAGTATTGAATTTCTTCATCTTAAAACATTACATTATCAGATTCAAACTCTACATTATCACTTTTTTGAACACCAAATGACGAGGTCATTGGTTTCTTCATCAACACAGATGTGTATGACGTAGAAAAAAAAAAAAAAAGCTGAGGCGCTATGAGACAAATGGATATATGAATTAAAATATATTATAAGTAGCATTGTATGGATTTGTTAAATGAAATGTCAGCAGTAGGGTAACACTATTAAAATTTTTATTGGGCTATAACATTATAATAGATTTAGTGGTGAAAGAAACACAGCAGGAGAGGCCATCACATTAATACCCACTTAAATACACACATAGCAAACTGTAGAAAAACTTACAATTAAAAAATAAATACGATTATAAAAGCAAAAGTTAACAATGAAAATGACATATAATTGAAGAAAAAAAAAATACTAATACAGATTTGTGGAACATGGTTTTTTTGAAAACAAAATTAGCATTTTTAAAGTATTACTATGTTTTAACGTAAAGTTTTTAGTGTGTATATTATTTGTTAACAACATCGAATTTACAAAATAAAAACTACTATCTAGTAATAGAGGGAAAAGTGTCACATTTTCATTCAAGAATGCTATGTGTATAACAAACCCTAAAACATTTTACCTCCTAAAATCACTTTCCACCTTCATTACCGTGAAACTATTTGTATCACTGGCTGACGGTGTTTCATAAATAAAACCATTGTTTTAAATCTGACTCTACTTTATATGTGAGTGGAAAAGCTCGTTGAATCTTGTCAGCGGCGCCATTGCATCCCACGCAAAGATATTTCCAGAATGTCTATTCCTTGTTACATTTGAATAAGCATGTTAAATCTGAGCTACGGTGCATCTCAATGCATATGAATTCTCACAATCCTGTCACTTTCAATTGCATTTGATTTTACCATTCATTTATTTTCTGTATTCAAATAACGGAAATATATTTTTGTGGGGCATATTTGTGTTTTGCCCTTTTAGTTCTGGCGGTTTTGCCCCCTACTAAAGTTTGCTTTCGACGGTATTCGCTTTATCTTTCCTTACCACATAAAAGCCGCCCTCAGCGTTTTGACGCTTCCGCTTCTTTGATTCTAAATTCTCGCATCGATTCACTATAAGCGAAATAGTTCCCCGTTGACAATTTAAAATTTTTCTTCCGATCTTCCCCGAAAACTAAATGACCACCATAGCGTTAATGGTGTGTACTATATGGACTTACAAAGAAAATAAATATGATACTGTGAGTTTCTATCTGCGCAGTTCTGTTCTATTTTTCTTCCGCGTATTGGGTTGGTTAAATTCTTTGTCACCTTCGGAAATTTATAGTTCTTTGTTGTATATTAATATACCATTCTAATTTGATCTCAGAAGTCAATCATCATCTGTCACGGTCAGTACTTGGGAGGGTGACCACCTCGGAACACAGCGTGCCATTGTCATTCAAAATTTAAATTCACTTTAAACCGTAGGACTTGGAAATATGGCTACTACTACTACATAACACCATAACAATGTGCCTAGAGCTGAGTTGCCCCTTTACATTTTAGGAATGATGTGAGTGAGAAGTCTGATTGGGCTATGTGATGCTCTACAGTCATTGAAGAAATACTACAAACATCCATGGCCCCGCCGGTACTGAACCCAAAACCTGTGCCACTGAGCTTCAGAGACCTAGACACTCGGCCATTCAGTTCCAGTCTATTATGACTGTAGAACTACTATTACTACTACATTCCATCACATCACTGTGCCTATAGCTGATTTGCCTCTTTACAGTTTGGGAATGATGTGGGGGAGAGGTCTAATTTGGCTCTGTGACGATCTACAGTAATATGGAGACAGGGACCCACGGCTTAAAGTGGATTCCGAATTACTACAAACATCCATGGCGAGTGCCGTCGGGATTCGAACACGAATCCTTTGGTACCGAGAGCCAGAGCGCTATGACTGTAGAGCGGTGGGCGTAGGACTGACACCCGTACTGCCCCATAAAAGAAGAACATCTTCTGTCTCGGAAATATGCCAGTAGGCAGACGGCTTTTGGCAAACATGGTGCTGTGATGAAGAAATAGTATACGTCTCAGCAAAAAAGAGCCAACCAAATTTGATTTGTAAAACAAACACCGTCGATTTATAAAGGAGAGATGGTTGAAAAGGGAATTTCAAACACACTTTTCCTTTCACTGGAAAGGTGACATTTTGAGAGGTATAGTTGAAAAATATTATGCCTATCCAGTCAGATGTTGGTGGGGCCTGAATGGCCGAGCGTCTAGTGCTCTGGCTCTCGGTACCACAGGTTTCGGAGGCTTGTCGCGTCGGTGCCATGGATGTTTGTAGTAGTTCGTATTCCTCTTTTAAGCCGTAAGTCCCTGTCTCACATGACTGTAAGAGAGTCGCAGAGCCTAATGAAATCTTTTCAACCACATCATTCAGAAACTGTAAAAAAGACAACTCAGCTCTAGGCACAATGATGTGATGTGAAATGGTGTGGTGTAGTAGTAGTAGTCATACATTGGTAGAATACTCAAAATAGTATACAATAGGATATAAAATGGTTACTACTTATGGGTGCCGTATAATAGCTAGTATAATAGTTGGTAAATTTAAGACAGTGAATCTGACGTAACCTATTGAATTGCTTAGTCGGAATTTTCCTGTTCATTTTCATTAAAGCAAATGTTGGCAGTTACTCCTGACTGTCCTTTCGAGAGATGTATATTTATCCGTTATTGTCTGGTTATTTCAAAGTTGTAGTGTTGCAGACCATATGAAGTGCATTAGGGGGTAAAATTAAATTTAGTATAATAACGTTGTTTAACTAAATGTAACAATTAGCTGATAATAAGTTGCAGCAAAGAGAATTAATTAATTTTTGTAAAACTTAATTCGTATTAATAATAAAATATTAAAATAGAGAAAAAAGTCGTTTTAATTAATTTTCTATTTTATTACCATCCTTTTGATGGATTCGTTTCTTTTATTTTTATTTGATTTACTAGACAAAAAGCTCATTGAGCTTACTATAAATGCGCTGAATGTTATAAATGCGAAACCTTGATGCATCATTATAATAAAATATTTAAATAAATAATAAAATATTTAGATAAATGCTGTTATTTTATTTAACATCATTTGCAATCATTATATTAAATAAAATATTAAAATCATTATTTTTTACCTTTTAATAATTATCAGTAGCTATAAATTAGATTATTATTTTTCTCGTTTATAGTTGCTGTTAATGGTATTCTCAAAAACCAAATTCTTTTCCGCTGAGATAATGATAAAAAATGTAGGAATAATTTATGGGCCCTCTTATCATAAAAATTATTCTTGAATTTTCTCTAAGGTTTTTAAGAATAAAATGATACTATTTTTAACACTATATTTTTCATTGTCGAAATAAAAAAGGTATGATTATTATAAAGAGATAATTTAATAACTTTAGAATGAATGCATTTTTGAACATAACTTACAAAAATGAAAAAAAAAAATGTTTGAGATAACTTCTGAGTTTACAATAATTAATTAAATTACGAGTTTGTTTCTAAAATTGGCAAACAACATTAGATAATAATTCAATTTATAATGAGGAAGTATTGTAAAATGTATTGATGGAAAATATATTTATGCTTTTATTTTATCTTCATAAAATAATTAGTTGGGAATGGGAAAATTAGTTACAAGATATAAAAAATTGCTTTTAATTTTTAAATTTTCAATTCATATTCGAGAATATATTTTTCAATATTTATAAATGAAATGGATAAATATGTTAATGAATTAAAATGCTAAATAAATTAGTTCTGAAATAAAAGCTCTGGAGTATAACCTTTAAACAATAAATAAGAAATAAAATATTAAAAATTTATAGATCGGAAATGTGAATAATTTTTTAAATATTAAGAACAAGTTTACAAGAATTGTGATACATGGATCAAATTTATAATGATGGCTACCATGTTAGCGTTTTCGAAGGTAGAGTTCTCGATTTGAAATCATTCACGTCAAGCCATGTTGAAAGTTTAATGTATACGCCGGCGATGAATATGATGTATGATGTGAACTGGAAAGATGTTCGTTTCTGTCTCAAGAGGCAGAGGAGGAGGTGTGAAGATACAGTTCTCGATACGAAAAGCATTCATGGCAAGCCAAGTTGAAAGTTTACATGCCCATGCCGACGATGAATAGGATAAATATGTGATCTGGAAAGACCTTCGTTTCATCTCAAGAGGCAGAGATGTAACGAAGACCTGAAGATATTGTTCTTTATTTGAAATCATTCCCGTCGAGCCCTGTTGAAAGTTTTAATGTACACGCCGGCGTTGAATATGATGTATATGTGAACTGAAAGATGTTCGTTTCGTCTCAAGAGGCAGAGGAGGGGATGTGAAGATTCGAAATCATTCACGCTCAAGCCAGATAAAGTTTCCTTGTCTATACCTGCAATGAATATGATAAATATGTGAATTTGGAAGATCTTTTCTTTTAATCTCAAGGGACAGAAGAGGATGATATAAAAGTAGTTCTCGATTTGAAATCATTCACGCTAAGACAAGTTGAAAGTTTCCATGTCTATGCCGGCGATGAATATCATAAATATGTGAACTGGAAAGACCTTCATTTCCATCTCAAAGGGTAGAGGATGATGATGAAGGTAGAGTTCTCGATTCGAAAATAATTCCTGCCAAACTAAGTTAAAATTTCCATGTGTATGCTGGATATGAATATGATAAATATGACCAGAAAGAAGACTATGATCTGTCTCATCTCAAGGGGTGAGGAAGGGATTTGAAGGTAAGAGTTCTCAATTCGAAACCATTCACGCAAAAGCCAAGTTGAAAGGTCCATGTATATGCTTGCGATTTTATTGATAAAATGTGAACTTGAAAGATCTTCGTTTCATCGCAAGGGAGAAAGCAGGATAATGGAAAGGTATAGTTCACGATTTGAAATCATTCACGCAAAGTTGTTGAAATTTTCTATGAGACATGCCGGCGATGAATATCATAAATAAGTGAAATAAAAAGATTTTCATTTCATCTGAAGGGCAGAGGAGGAGGATGTGAAGGTTCAGTTCTCGATTTCGAAAATCATCACACCGGCCCATTGAAAGTATTTATCTATGCCACCGACAACTATGATAAATATGTGAACTGGAAATTTACATGCGCAAATAAATAAATAAGATGGCACAGGAGGAGAAAGTGAAAGTTCTCAGTTCGAAATCATTCCCGCCAAGCCGATTTGAAAGTTTCCATGTCTATACCGGAGATGAATATGATAAATTTATTATCTGGAAAGACCTTCATTTTGTCTCGAGGGGCAAAGGAAAGTATGTGAACGGCAGGGGTTGTACTAGGGATTTCTGTTCTAAATATGCTTGTTAAATTTGGATGCAGTTTATTAGGCACCCAGTGGTGAAATTGTCTAAAAATAAATTTATAACATTTCAGCCGTTCAAGTTTTTAAAGACCTGAGGTAAAAAAGTTTGTTTCAAACAAAAAATCCACGTAGTTTGTTTTTAATCGTTAAAATTATTCTGCAGTTTTATTGATAAATTAAATACATGAATGCGAAGCAAGTGATATGTCGTTGTTACAATATTTTAATATACATCATTTCTGGCTTTTGGTATGAAACATAACGACAATACCTTTTGGTATGAGACATAAATGAATTTTATTTCATATTACTATAACTTTAAAAAAAGTTTTCATGATACATTTAAAGAAATTGTCATCATTAGCATTGCCATCAAATACATTTTAACTTTATTATCCGTCTCCATGATAAGAATTTATTTTAAAATGCATTCTAATTTCTATAATTTGAAATAAGTTCTCGAAATTTATAGAATAGCAAATAAATAAATAACATGTTTGCATGAAAATTTTTTTTGATAAATTTTTAAAGCAGCTGTTGAGCATCTTAAATAGAGAGTTCACTAATCTGAAATAGTTACGCCTTCAGAAAATTAACACAAACACTACTTCCGATTCAAATTTAAAGTATTTTTAAAAAAGTACTTCTACTAAAAGTTACAGAAATATGGAATGATACTCATTCAAAATGTAATAATATTATTAATAATTTTGTAATATAATTATTATAATAATATATTATTATACTAATACTTATTTTTAATAATTTTGATAGTCAATTTTCATAACAAATAGACAGTTTCTTCGAAATTTGTTAAAATAACAATTTTATAGTAAAAATGTTGAAACGCAACATTTTTAATATCACAGTACCAGAGCCTGTTAAAAATAACATAGTTCAAAATTTAATCCCACAGTTTATTTATTATGTTTCACAACTAAATAGTGTGTCTGTAAAAGTTATTTTTGTGTTTTATTATTCAGCATTTTAGCTATCCCATGTAGTTCTAATGTACAATCTTGAAAATAATTAAAATTTCAATAAATTATTATGTTATTTTTAAATTACATATTTTTTTACATAGTTCTAAATTATTATTTGTTTCAGAAAGCTTTAAAATTAATTATAAAAAAATATTTTTAAATACTAAATTATTATTTGTTTCAGCTTTAAACATTTTTAAATATGTTCTTTTAGCTTTAAAATTTCAAATAAAATTACGGGTATTGTTTTTCGAAAAGCGAAGTTTTTTTTCCTTTTCTTAAATAATTTTTTCGTGTCCTGTACCACTTTCAACGTTTCTTATTGCCTTATTTATATTTTTTTCATGAGTGTATTTTATGTACAATATTTTTAATTTTTTCACAAGCGTTTTTAAACATAATATTTATTTAAATTTCACGTTGTAGTGATTATATAATTAAGTAATGTAAAATTATTCTAAAAGATCGTCTGGTGACAACAAAGACAATTTTATTTTAAAATGAAAATGAGATTTTCAAAGAAGAAAATCCTTTGGAAATCTATTATATAGCTATTTCGTTTTTAGTTATGCATTTTGTTCATAAATTGAATTCTAAATTTTATGGTAATCTATATATCAGCCCAAACGATTAAAATTAAAAAAAAATATTTTTATTAACTAATAATTATATAATTAAATAACTGAATTTGTTCTAAAAGCTCGTCTAGTGAAGCAAGGACAATTTTAATTCGAATGAAAATGAGATTTTCAAAATAAGAAAATCGCTTGGAATTCTGTAGTTTTTAAAAATTTTTTTTATGTTTGCTGTTATACGTTTTGTTCTTACACTAAATTCTAAATTTTATCGGCCAAAGATATATCGGCCAAATATCATAATTGGCCGATAGACTAAATATAAATATAATAAAAATATTATAATTAATATAATTCCTTTAACAAAATAATTAATAATTAAATAATACAAAATTGTTTAAAAAGCTCATCTAGTGAAATCACAGAAAATTTTATTTCAAAACGAAAATGATATTTTTCAAAAGAAGAATATCGTTGGAAATTGTATAGTTTTTTATTTTGTAAGATTACTGTTATGCGTTTTGTTCTTACAATAAATTCGAAATGTTATCAGTAACCTGTATATCGGCCCATACGATTACATTTTTTTTAATTTCGTTCACACGCTAATAATTATATAATTATTAGCTTGTGAAAATAATAAAATAATCTAAAAGATCGTCTGGTGAAAGCATCACAGGCAATTTTATTTAAAAACGAAAACGAAATTAAAAAAAGAAAATCATTTCGAGGTTATATAGTAGTATTTTTCTAAAGCGGTTACAGTTATGCGTTTTGTCTTACAATAAATTCGGTAACACTCTATATAGGCCCATTCGTTTACAATTTTTAAAAAACTTATTTCCTAAGCTAATGATTATGTAATCAAATAATGTAAAATTGTTCTGAAAGATCTTCAGGTGAAAGCAAAGACAATTTTATTTCAAAAAGTGAAAAGGAGATTTTTCAAAAACAGAAAATTGTTTTTAATTCCATAGTTTAAAAAAATTTTAGGATTGCTATTATGAGTTTTTTTGTTGCATTAAATTCTATTTAATTAAATTAAATTGTATTGTTACAGTAAACTCTATTTAATTAAATTAAATTGCATTGTTACATTAAATTCTATTCAAAAAAATTATGAGTAACCTGTACGTCGGCCCAACCGATTATTTCATGTTATTTTTTTAATAATTAGTTAATACACAAAAAATATGACCTTAAAATCTATTCTTAAATTGTTATCTTTATTTTTTATTAATATTTTATTTTTATTATTTAATATAATATAAAAACATACTGAACTTTAAAAAAAAATGCGACGCTCTTTTCCCCTCCAACCAAACCCGCCCAATCCCATACCTGTCTTTATTTACCCCTCAACACACCTGAGATAGCAAAGAAACGAAACTTACCTGCTTCCCCTACAAAGTCTCTCCTCGCTGTCTCCACGTAGAGATACGGCATGGTGTCCACCGACGTCAGATCCAACAGCAGCAGCAGCAGCAGAGAGGCGGGCAAGTTTGCGGATTAGAGTGAAATATTTGCGTAAATCCAGGAAAGAAAGTTTCGAAACACGTTGTGCGGATGATTTCCGTGGGGGAAAAGAGTCAGCTCTTCTCCGGTGAGGGGGATAAGGCTGTACCACCGCCAGCGCCCTCTCATAACAGATCAGAGATCGATCAGGTTACAGCACGTGGTTTTAAAAGATTTCAATTAAGGTTCGAAGTTGGACAGCTTGAGGTGCTATAAAATATTTTTGATTCAATTTTACTCATAAAAATATGGGTATTGTTTTTGAGATCGGAGTTTTCGTTTCTTTGTTCAATTTTTTAGGTCCTTGACCACTTTCAACGTTTCTTATTGGTTTATTTTTTAATATTTCTTCTCGCAAGCTATTCTTATTGGTTCATTTAAATTTAATTCACGACTTTTTTTTCTTATTGGTTATTATAAATTTCTTTCACGAGCTATTATTGTTAGTTTTTATGTGAATTTCTTTCAGAATTTTAATAATATTTTTTTTAATTATTTTTTATAGTAATGATTTTTTAAATTATTTTTTATTATAATAATATTTGTTCAATTATATTTTTTAATTAAAATTTTTATTTTTTAATAATATATTTTTAATTTCTTTCAGAAGCTAATAATTATTTAAATAAATAATGTAACATTACTCTATAAGGTCGTCTGGTGAAAAAAACAATTTTATTTCAAGTGAAAAAAAAAAAAAAAAAAAGTCATTTTGAATTCCATAGAAATTTTTAAATTGCTGTTATGCTTTTGTTCTTACATTAAATTCTAAATTTTTTTTTGAAATTAAATTTAATTAATTAAAAATAAATTAAATTAAGTTATAATGATAATCCTAAATTAAATTCGTAATTCTAATTCTAAAATAACATATCGAACTAGCCAATTGTTTATTTAATTTTTCATGTACTATTAAGTTATTTGATAAAGAGGGTATTTTTAGTTAAAGTTGAACATTAATAATTTTAAAATGACATTTGATGATCATTAAAAATATAGTAATTTTCTGTTTATAATCCACTAATTATACGCTAAAATCTTTAAAACGTTGCAATGTTGATTATAGGCACATGCAAAAAATATGTGGACTTTTTCCCCCGTAAGTTTATGAAAAAACAATTCGCTATAACCGTCACCTGAAAATATTTTTTACCTACAAAAAATCTATAAAACTTTGAAAGGAAAAAAAAAGCACTTTTCTATATATATAGAAAAGTGCTTTTCTTTTCTAGTGCTTTTTTTTATATAAACGTAACGGTTATAAAAAAAAGGCTTAAAGGAGATAGAAGGAGACACATTTTACAAAATTATTGAGTGAAATTACAATCAAACTATGCGTCGATGTATGGGTCTTGGGGATGGAAGAATTAAAAAAAAAAAAAGCTATATAAAAAGGCCTAATTAATAATTAAATCCGTTAGCAATTAAGATTTTTATCTATAGCAATTTTTATTATTAACATTATAAACCGGCGGAAAATATGGCGGTTCTTTATTTTTCACCATAGTTCTTAATGCATAATTTATATTATATTTATATTATATGGTATAAATATAATCCTGACATCAAAAATTGCTCCACTAACACTTGTAAGCTTTATGTCATGGGCATAAATAATAGAGCCTGACTTTTACACGGTATGTTAAAGAACAGAGGAATATACGAATATACAAGGAATATACGAAATATTCGAGATACTGAATACAGAGAAGATTTATTTTTTTAAGCTGAAAATCACACCTTCGTAGTACACCTTCCCTGTGTGCATTATAGGGATGAATTTAAAGTGCTTATTTTGTTGCTAAAATTTATCTTTGGAAATTTCTGGAGATATCATTTTGTTAAATTTGTCTTATAAGAATACATTTGTTATAATGTTAATTTTCAGTAATAAATACAATACATTTATATTATATTATTTTTATATTTCTAAAATTTAAGAGAAATTTTTTCTAAACGTGCTGGTTGTCCACCGATAATATTTAGTAAGTGAAAAAATAATTGTTTTCCAAATCCCTTTCTAATTCTTGGTTTAAAATACAACAGTTGTAAAAGATAATATTAAAATTTGACCAGATAAATAAAGTATTTTTATCTGTTTAAATATGGATTCAATTTTTATTTTTGTAATTTAATGTATGAAAAATATAATATTAGTTTCAAAAAATAACAACTCTGCCATCCATCTAAATCCTTATAAAATTTTCTTTTCAAGAAAAGTTAATGCATCATTACTATCTAATATAAAAAGGATGTGGGGAAAAAAAGTTAATGCTTAAGTTTATGTAATTATTGCATCCCTTTTTTATTGTTTTGAAATAAAATAACTTTTTTATTTCAAAACCATAAAATAATTGCAATATATTTATACTTATAATATATAATATATATAAATTTAATATAAATATAATTACCGAACATTCTATTTTCCTTGAAAGTAAGGTATGTATATTTTGATTTATATACTCTTTAAAACTTTTAGTTTGATTTATGCCAAAACCCTGTGGCATTTTTATCATTCAAGTTTTTAGCTTAATTCAGCTTTAGCTTTTTACTTTAATTTCAATAATTAATGAAATATTTTTAACACAGTCTTCTTTATTAAACACCCCGATAATTAGATCTCTTTTACATTTATTTTTAGATTAACGAAGGATTTTTTCGATGTTAAAAAGATAAATTGCGCAGCTATCAATTGTTCTACTAGAGATAAATTGCGCAGCTATCAATTGTTCTATTAGAGATAAATTGCGCAGCTGGTGCATGAGATTATGTACATTCTAATACCCTTTCAGAAATAGGGATGATAATAGATGAAGCGTCTATCATAGAAAATCGAATGGCATAGTGAGTCTTTTCACGTTTTTACCATGTGATGATAAAAAACGTAATCCTCAACTCAAGGTGAGTCAAGGCCGTCTACCTATGATAAATTTAGAGACATGATATGCTTTATTTTTATAGCATAGGATTGTCAGCCCTAAGCCCAAAAAATCACATTAGATCCGGGACATGTGCCTTGAGGTGGATTTTGAACAACTACAAACATCCATGGAACAGCTGAGTATCGAGCATCAGAGTGCTAATCACTCGGTGTATGTATGTATGTATATATGTGTGTATGTGTGCGTGTGTATGTGTATATGTATGTATTTAAATATGTATGTATGTATATTTATGTATGTATACGTATCTATGTATGTGTATTTATGTATGTATACGTATATGTATGTATGTATGTGTATTTATGTATGTATACGTATATGTATGTATGTATGTGTATTTATGTATTTATGCATGTGTATGTGTGTATATATGTATATGTATATGCATATGCATCTATAAGTTAAAGGGGCTGCTGTTCTGCCAATTTTTTTTAATATGATTCATAAAATAATCGAAATAGTAAAAAAATTAAATGCTTTCACTAATACTAATATATTTCGATACAGTACAATCCCTCCCTCCATAAAATTAAAAATATATATATACAATACATATTTATTAGTATTTAAACTAATATTAAGTCACTTTTGCGCAAATTTTAAAATCCTTTTTTTTTTCTAACTAATTCTTCTAACACTGAAGAAATGTTTTCTAAGGAAAAAATAATAGAAAAATAAACTCAAATATATAGTAGCTAGCTTCCTTTCGCAAATTTTAACATTGTAAAATTGAAAATCGGCTTCGAAACAATTTTATTCCGCGTTAAAACGTCAAACAATATCCGAATGAGAATAAAAGATAAGTCCTCCCCCTATTGAATATTGAAAAATCGAACAAAGAACACACGCCTCGAGGCTTTTTCTTCGGCAGACAGGTTGTAAAATTCGTTTTCTTTCTTATCACATAAAGAAACAAATGCCGACTCATCATTCTCATGAAATAATTGAGCTGCCCGCCATCGCATTAGTAACTTGGATATAGGACTCGCTTTATTTCTTGATATTTCAATTATTTTGTTCATTCTATTGAATGATCAAAAGAAGTTCAATTTGCTGAGCAAATATTTATTTCGGTGGTTATTGAATTATGTATAAGATTTATGTCGGTTAAGATTTGCAAACCATCGTTGTTATTAGTATCGTATGATGCATTATACTTTTTCTCATTGCTATTCAAATAATATTTTCAATTTTTACAATGAATTTTTTGGAATAGTATGTTACTGAAAAACTCTATGTATATAAATGTAGATTTTTGTATAATGTATATTATTTTTGTACCCCACTTGTTGCCCTGTAAAATCTTTATAATTTTTATATTTGGCTGATTATTCCACTTTTGTAGGCTACAAATTATCCACGACTAGTAAAAAGAGAAAACATGCCATCAGAAAGAATTTACTCTATCAAGTCCTATATTTACGTGTTGCATTGGAGATAACCTAGAAAACTCCAAAACAAATATCCTGATCATTGAATCGAAATATTTTATACGTACTCATAGCTGAAAAAAAATGTTTAGCTTAGAAAGCATTTTTAGAAGAAAAAGCTTGCTTGGAAAGCAATTTTTGAAAAAAGCTTGCTTAGAAAGCAATTTTTAAAGCAATGCCATCCCCTGACACTATTTTGAGTCTTTCGGCCAACTATGTGGGCCACGAAAGAAAAAAGGACTCAATAGCATATAATAAAACGATGGTTTGGTTTCTACAGGGGGTATACTCTGCATTTAAGGCTTAGAAATAGGCATAAAAACTGAAGGAGATTTTCAATAATTGTCTATCTATTCCAGTTGAAGTTTGTTTAGTTATTTATTTGTTTATTGTTATTATTATTTTCTCAAATGCAACATATACATGTGGATACAATCAGAAATTTCTATTGGAAGGCATTCTCTTTCATTCTTCCCTTGGAAACAATGATGACCTTGACCTATTGAAGAGGTGTTAACTTGATTAAACTTGATCTATTGAAGAGGTGTTAATTTGATTAATCTTATCCTATTGAAGAGGTGTTAACTCGATTAATCTTGGTCTATTGAAGAGGTGTTAACGCTAATAAAGAGATCAAATTAGTGGGCTCAAGAATTACATGTGAAAAGAAATATGTTTGGAAAGGTGTTTCAATATATTTAAATACATGGATATATCATGCGGTTAAGTCTAAGATAAGTATATTAATACATAGAAACGAAGTTAATTTAATGAAATGTAATAAAATGGAATCACATTGTAATATGTAATAATAGTTTATTATAATCTAATCACTGTAACTGTTATTTAACTGATATCAATATTTAATATTAAAATCATAACAATTTTTTGAATAATAATTAAATAATATAATAACTTTTTAATTACATACACATATTTAACCTTTTCATATTACATTTGATTTCGTAATTGAAATATCATTTTCTTACAATCGAAACTTGCGGCCTGATGGAGAATGATTAGAGCTCTAGTTGTCGGCCCCCGAGGTTTCGGGTTCGAGTCTCGGCGAGGCCATGGATGTTTGTAGTGGTTCGGAATCACTTTAAGCCGTAGGTTCCGGTCTAATACAATTTTAGAGCATTGGGGGATGACAGCCCTACCGCATAAAAAGAAAACATCTCCTGTGTCGAAGTCTGCCATTAGACAAACTGCACTGACTTACCATATGGCTGTTGCGCTAATAAAGAAAACAAATGTTACTAAAATATAAAATCCTTTTGTAACTTGTGATAATCTTATAATAGAAATTTTGGTTCAACATTTCTTTGAAATTTCTTTGCATTTTTGGTAATAAAGCATTGAAAAATAATTTATACTAGGAGGAGATAAAAATTCTAAATTTTATTGTCAAAAAAGACTATATATAATTTTAAAATGAATAGAATGAATTATATAAATCGTATCACATAATGAATTATATCGTTCTATTTATTCAATGAATGAAATGATACAATGTGAGAATAAATTTCAATAAGTGAAATTGAAAAGGTAGTAATCACTAATATTAAAAAATAAAGATAATCCTTTTTTTATTTGAACAAAAGCAAAATTTTAAAATTCTACAAATTAAAATGTGTTAATTTTAGGTTATTGTATCTCACTGTATGAAAATTATTTTATTGAATTTTTTTATTATTATTTTTATTATTGTATAGAATTTTATTATTATTTTATTATTTTAATTAATTATTTTGGTAATTAAGTATTAAAAAGTAATTTCTTCTAGACATAAAAATTCTAAATTTATTGTCACAAGAACTACATAGCGTTTTGTAATGAGTGGAATTAATTACATAAATTATATATCATAATGAATTATATTATTTCATTTATTCAATGAATGGAGTAAGTTGTATTAATCCTATTTAATAATGTATTATATAATTCCATTTATTCAATGAATGAAATTATATAGAATGAGAATAAATTTCTATAAGTGAATTGAAAAGTTAGTAATCACTAATATTGAAAAATAAACATCATCTATTTTGATTGAACAAAAGCCAAATTTTAAAGTTCTATAATTTAAAATGTGTTAATTTTAGGTTATTGTATCTCATTATATTAAGAAGGGGAATCGATTTATTATAGATTTATTTTAAATTATTCATTACAGAATTTAATTTCGATATTTTACCATCAACTGATTCATTTTTAAAATAGCATTTCAGTGCTTTTAATTACGGTAAAGTTCTAACATTAATTTTATATCAATATTAATTAGCTGTAAACTCATGAATTGTTTTGTTAAGCAAATTATCCACGTTTAATTTCATTGAGTAACCACAAAAGTAAGTAATTTCAGTTTCTAAGCTTTATCAACCTAACCAATACCTATAATTTACGCCATCCGTTATTCCGAGTCTAACGTCAAAACATCAAACATAGTATTATTAAGGTTTTCCTTAATTAAACCAAGAATACCAATGTCCGATGCAATGGCTATTAATTATGATGAGTAGTGGTTATCATTGCGATAAATGGACCTGGAGGATAGTCAATAACAGATCGATGGCTATTTCTAGTTCATAATGAAAATGTGAACGCAAAATTATAATATTTAGTTAAGTTTTGGTTTGTATTCGAAACTTTATTATTATTGAAACAATAAATCGATAAACACTTCATAAATAATAAATAATAATAATAATAATAAATACTCCCATCGATAAATTTAAATTTTTAATTTGTTTAATTTATTTATTTAATGAATATTTTTTTTAAAAAAATCGATATTTATTCTTTAACGATTAAACGTTAAAAATATACTGTTTTAATTTTCAAACTCTCTTTGATGCTATTTGTGATAGGTTTCGGGTTCGAATACCGGCGGCGGCATGGATGTTTAAAGTGGTTCGGAATCCCTTTTAAACCGTAGGTTCCGGTCTAATAGAACTGTAGAGTGTTGGACGTAGGGCTAAAATCCTAACCCATAAAAAAGAAAACGTCTTTCGGTCTCGAAATCTGCCAGTAGGCAGACCACTATAGTAGTGGCCAGTAGGCCACTTGGCCACTATGGGGCTGTTTCCCCAACGAAGAAGAAGAACTTTTCAAATTCTAGGGAATTGAGGTTATTTATTAGTGAAAACAGAGATAAGTAGTAGATTTAGTGTTATCTAGGGTGCATCATAGTAGGCCATCTGAAATACTGCATATTCCTTGCGTAATCTCAATTTGGACGTGCAACACTGGGCAGTGTCTGAAGGCTATGGATTCTACACTTTATCTTAAACCCATAAATTGGACTTTCAAAACTATAGTTATAGACATCTCTGGTTTAGGCATGAAAACTTTTGCTTAGCTTTTTATAACGTTAGGTTTATCACAAGCCCCTCCAGTTTGTTAGCACAATGTTAGTCTATTAGACTGCCTTTTAGGCTTCTCTAGCAGTTAAAGTAAAAGGAGGCATAGGAAGTATGAAAAAGAATCGAATGAAATATTGAAACAATTTTCATTATTCTGTGTATTTGTAATAATTATATAAATTTTATATTAAAACTTTATACTGTAAAACAATATATTGTAACTTGTAAACTTCTAAACTGTATACTGTAACTTCTAAACTGAAAAACAGTATACTGTATCTTGTAAGCTGCAAAACTGTAAAAATTGTATGCTATATCCTATACAACTGCATATTCTAACTTGTAAACGGTGAAACTGTATATACTGTAATTTATAAACTGCAAAACTGTATACTGTGACTAGTGAACTGTAAAACTGTATACTGTAAAATCGTATGCTGTATACTGTAAAACTGTATATTGTAATAAATAAACTGTAAAAATGTATACTGTAACTTATATGTAATACTGCTTGTAAACTATAATTTCTTTACCGTAAATTGCATATTGTATTTTTAAATAATAATATTAAAATTTAAAGTATAAATAGTTTTAAAATTAAAGTATATAGTTTAATATAAAAGTAGTTAGTATTAGAGTTTTTAAATTAAATTTGTAATTTAAATTTATGGTTAAGAAAATACAAATCATTACGTTATATTAGATGTTTTGTGTTAATATATATGAGGCTTAATTGCACTAATGTATAAAAAGTGGAATGAAAAAGTTCTAGTATCATAATTTATTTTTCTAAATCCTTTTATTTATTTTGTAATCTATACAGAAATTATTTTCATATTCTGTATGGTAGAATGAATAGTAGTAATTATCGAAGGCAAACTTCTTATAATTCACAAACTAATTTGTTAATTAGTTGTTTGACTTTGAAGTTCCATACTAAAAGGTTTTATATAAAGCTTTTCAAAACATATATCAAATTTCATTTATCAAAAAATTAAACTTTTTTTGCATCAAAATTTTTTTTTGAAATTTAAAGAAACAGCAACATTACTTTAAATAAATTTCGGAATATTTTTTAAAAGAATTAAAATCAAAGAAATAAACTCGTTTTTCAAAAATTATACTATTTAAATTATGTCGCATAAATTTTATTATTTTTTTTTTTTATGTTGTCAAAATTTAATTTTATTTAAAAACTCCTTCTTAAAAGCTTTATATTAATAAAATAATAATTATATATTTTATTAAATTTTTCCAAGTGAAGAATTTAATTTCATTGAAGTTATTAATTTTATTTATCTATGATGTTAAAAAAGCAATAAATCAATTTTAAAAATCTTACATAGCGATAAATCAATTGTAAAAAAACTTACAATTAAAAATGTATTTCTATTTTGGTACTCAAGGCTAAACAATTAATTATGCATTAAAGTTTGCTAAATATATAACCATTTATAAAGTTCGCACTTTAACGTACCACCATTAAAAAATGGTATCGATTCCTTCATGGTGCGATTCATTAATTATAAATTGAAGAGTCATTAATTAGAATCGATATTTTTAATAGACGGTATATTTTTAACTTAACTAATTTGCTTGAAATGTTTTGTATTCCGGATCATTCCTTTTGTTTTTTAACTATCTAAAATAACGATATATACGAAATACTGAAAAATATTTATAAAAGCAATAAAAATATTGTTATGAATTAATTTATTTTTCTTCTTATTTTATGATTTATATTATAGGATCTAATTTATTGAATTTAAATTTACCATGCAGCTTTGTAAGAAAAATTTTTAAGAAACAAAACTACAATAAATTTGAATAAAGTAATCTTTTTTAATTATATCATTAAAATTAGCGAAAATGATATATAAATTTTAGTGCAACTAACAAATGAATATCTGAAATTAACTGTATTATGCAAAGAAAATTAATCTGTCAATATTATATATATATATATAGATATATATGTGCGCAGTATATATATACACTCATGTCCATAAATTAAGGATAATGAAGTTCAGGCAAAGAAAGAGACGGAAGCAAAACAAATTTGACTTATTTGTAAAGTCTATTTATTAAACAAAAGGTAAAGAGCAAAAAAGATGCTATATGTTTGACATAATTAATAAAATTGCGATTTTTACTCCCTGGAGCAAATTTCAAAAAAGAACCTATTTACCAAAAACAGTATAACATGGTTAGTATGATGGTTAATATGGAGTACGTCTCCCGACGATGCAATACAGGCCTTACAACGCCTAGGCATGCTGAGTATCAAATTATCAATCTGATCTTGGGGAATATTACACCACTCATCAAGCAATGCCCTCCGAAGTTCCGGTTGACAGGTGGGAGGGGGTTGACGGGCTGCAATTCGTCGGCCAAGCATATCCCACACATGCTCTATTGGATTCAAGTCCGCTGAGTATGCTGGCCAATCCATATGGGTGATATCATCCGATTGAAGGCATTCGTCTACAATGTTTGCACGGTGAGGACGGGCGTTGTCATCCATAAATAGAAATTTAGCACCCATGGCGCCCCGAAACAAACGTACATGTTGTTCCAGAATGACATCCTGATAGATGTGGCCTGTCATCGTTACACTCTGAACATGCAGGTCAGTTCTGGAACCAAGAATAATTCCTCCCCAAACGAGCCATCCTGCACCACCGTAACGGTGTCGTTCAATGGTGTTCTCTTGGTGTTAACGGGTACGTGGCGCTCTCCATATGAAAGTCCAGCGAGAATCAGACTGCAAACTAAACCTGACTCGTCGGAAAACATCACACCTGACCACTGTTGCGGTGTCCACAATGCATGCTCTCTACTCCAGGTTAATCGCAGGCAACAGTGAGTTGCGGTAAGTGGAACACATCTGACAGGCCTACGAGCATATAGACCAATGTGCCCGAAGCGTCTGTACACGGTCTGCCTTGAAACTGTCGTACCGGTAGCTGAAGAAAGCTGACGAGACAGGTCTGATGCTGTGCTCCGTCTGTTTCTTTTGGCAGTAACTGCTAAATACCGGTCCTCATTCGGCGTTGTAACTCGGGGTGACCTGTACTGTAACATCTACTCGCATTACCATCATCTTGAATCGTTGCCAAAGCCTGGAGATGACACTCTGGGCGATTCCAAGTTCCTCGGATACTTCCAGCTGGGTACGTCCACATTCCAGTCGTCCGATAATTCTACCACGTAAAAAATCATCCAAATGCTTCCTTTGTGCCCTAACTATGCGGTTATTGCACTGAAAGGCTTTTAAAGCGCTTGTGAACAATTTTACTTCTTTGCCAGCATTCCTTATATACCCCTCTTACACTCTCGTCATTGTGACGTAGTATCCGCGCCATCTGGTGGTTTCCTGTAATTTGCATATTCTTCTTCAAGATGTGTGTGATAATTCTATAGGTGAAATTTTTATTTTAGAGTTCAATTTCTGTGTGATTCTGAATTATCCTTAATTTATGGACATGAGTGTATAACTAATTAGTAAATGAATATAATTTGAATTATAACATAAAATACATTCTATGAAAAAGGCATACTTCAAAGCACAAAAAGCATACTACTGTTCTTCTCAAAATTAGAGAAACCTCAATTAATTTTTGACGAAATCTATGAGGTCACTAATGACAATACCTCTATTAACCAACTTTACAACAACAAAACATTCATTTAATTAGAACCTACTATTAAAGCAATATAACTAAGCATCGCATGACACACAGATCAATGTTAAATTAAAAATTAATTAGTATTAAAATTAAAAATCATCAATATTGTAGAAACTTCAAAGTTTTTATAATATATATATATATATATATATATATTTCATCTCTCTTAGTAACCCAACATAACATAACAGAAAGTAAATAGAAATAATAGAAATAACATATTAACAGAGAAAAAACAGAGCAAAAATAGAAATAATAGAAACAACAGATTAACAGAGAATGTAACAGAACGTTAATTAAATTAAAGCATGCTATTCAAGCTATCTAGCTACTTTTGCAAAAAGCAAAGAAGCTGATAGCAGAGAAGGTATTAAAATAAAAGAACCATGACATATGGTAAACGTCGATAAAAAAAAGTTGTACGTGATATAGAATCGTTATCGAAAGATGTGCTCAGAGTCATTAAAAATACATTAAGCTTCTAAAAAGATTGAGTACCTCGCTATCTCCTATCTTTCCATTTGTGTCCATTTATATCTCTATAAATTTGAACTGAGCAACCATCATTGAGCCCTTTATGTGTTAACCGAGGATTGTTTTCAAGAGAACACAATAAATAAAAATATGATAATTTTTGATACTGATGATAAGCTATAAATAGAGTTGTATTTGTGTAGAAGCTATTTCTGTTTAGAGACATTCATCAAATATTCCATTATCGAATAGAAAGTATCAAAAAAATTGGGTGAAATATGTAGTGCGTAACTTCATTTAGGTTATTTTGTGAAACAGTACATGGAGGTTTGGCTTTTTGGTTGAAAAGACTGGCTTGACTTTGCAAATAGTATCGATTGGTGATCAATAAAATTTAATGTTTAAATTCACTGTTCAATAATATATTAAGTTTTTAATTTTAATGGGATTAAATATTTGTTGAACAAAAACGAATTAGTGTTAGAAAAGATATATATATTCATTATTATTTATTTATAAAAAAAGTTATAGCTAGATAATTAACTATTTAATATTTTATATATTTATCGAAAAAATTAATTTTATTTTAACTAAAATAGTTAATATAATTGATTTTATGCAAACATGCATTTTAAGCTTGAGAATGGTATCTACAATGTGATTTAATAACTTGAATAATTGATAATAACAGAATATGATAATAGCAGGGCAACAGGGCAAATTATTTAGCAATTGATCTATTAATATAATGAAAAGGATTTAAAAGTAATATTATAATAATATTTAAATATGACGTAGAATCAGAGGACGAAGTGCATACGACTACAAACTAGCATTAGCTAATTGAGTTGTTGTCAACTTTTACAGAAACAAGAAGACAACGTGTATGAGTGTTGCACGTTAACAATCCAGCTACCTGCTGACATTTCTATTGAACGTTAAATAAATTTCAAACAGTAATTAAGTTATATTAATTTAATTCTCCAAGAAGAGACTTACTTATATGTTTCACTACTTGGATTAAAACTGTTTGTACAACACAAAAATTGTAGAGACTCTTGTCTCTCTCTCTCTCTCTCTCTCTATATATATATATAAATATTTATATATTCCATTAATATTTATATACAAATTGCCATATATTGCTGTATATATTGCTGTATATTTGCTGTATATATATATACAGGGGTTTATCAAAATAATGGAAACACCTGTGAATAAAAGTGACACTTTTGAATGAATTAAACATTAAAATATAATAATAGCTATTTTTTTTTTTAATAGAAATGTATATATTCTGGTAGTACGTGGTAGCTTTATTGAAGTTCTGTAAGTCTTGATTTATTTCAAACGCGTCAAATGAGTTTACGTCAACATTTTCAAAGAGGCCAAATTGTAGGAGCCCGTCTAACTGGAGCAACTGTAACCGAAACATCCCAACTTTTAGGCATTTCTAGAGGTACGGTGTCTAAAGTCCCGACAGCATACACACAGCGTGGAAGACAAGTTCGGCAAAGCAAAACAATGGACGGAAAGAGAAGCCCATTGAAAGAGACCGACGGGTATTGAAGCGGATTGTGATGTCTCAAAAGACAACAACTGTTGCAAAAGTGACCGCAGAGCTCAATCAACATCTGCATTCTCCAATGTCAATCATTACAGTTAGAAAGGCAACTTCATAAACAGGACATTTACGTCAGAGCAGCAATTCCCAAGCCACTTGTAACAGATGTTCAATGCCAAACATCGTCTACAGTGGTGCCACACTCACAAAAGCTGGTAGATTGATAAGTGCAATAAAGTAATATGGTTCTGACGTACCATCTTTCACACTTTCCCCACAGCAGGACGGGTGATAGTTTGGAGGATACCTGCACAAGCGTATGATCGTGATTGTCTCCTTCCAACTGTCAAGCATCGAGATAGATCTGTCTTAATATGGACAGTCGTGTCGTGGTTTTCTGCTGGACGAATTGTAACCCGAAAAGGAAGGATCACTTTGGAGAAGCATTGAGAAATTTTAACTGACCAGGTACATCATATGATGCCAACTTTCTTTCCTGCCGGAGATGGAATTTTCCAGGATGATAATGCACCCATCCATGCAGCGGGACTGCTCCAATGATGGTTTGACAAACATGAGAATGAAGTTAAACGTCTACTTTGGTCGCACAGTCACCCGACCTCAATATCATTGAACCGTTATGGTCTATTTTAGAGTGTTCAATACAGAATCGATATCCTCCACCGGCATCTTTCCCATAACTTTCACAATATCTCCATGAAAAACGGTACAATATTTCTCTAAATGCTTTCAGCACTTGTGTGAATCGACCCTAAAAGAATCCAAGCTGTATTACATGCCAAGGCGGTCCTACACTATACTAATGAAGGATTCTTTATAAATCTATGGTGTTTCCATTATTTTAATAATCTATATATATATATATATATATATATATATACAGTAACCGTGCTACTTCCTACGCACAGGCAAGAGCGCATCCTGAAAAGCTCGTAGCCTAGCATAGAAATTTTTTTTTGATAGAATTTGATTTTATTATTCAATATAGTTTCCTTCGAGGGTGATACAACGATTATAGCAGTCATACAATTTTTCGATACCGTTTTTATAGTACGATTTGTCTTTAGCCTCAAAATAGGCTTCAGTTTCGAGATTACCTCTTCATCGACGCGAAATTTCTGTCCATCGAACATCCTCTTGAGATCTGAGAACAGGAAAAGTCGCTGGGGGCCAGATCTGGAAAATACGGTGGATGCGGAAGCAATTTGAAGCCCAATTCATGCAATTTTGCCATCGTTTTCATTGATTTGTGACACAGTGCATTGTCTTGATGAAACAGCACTTTCTTCTTCTTCAAATGAGGCCGTTTTTCCGCGATTTCGTCTTTCAACCGCTCCAATAACGCTACGTAATAGTCGCTGTTTATGGTTTTTCCCTTTTTAAGAAGTCAATGAATATTATGCCATGCGTATCCCAGAATATTGATGCCATAACCTTGCCAGCCGACTTTTGCGTTTTTCACGCTTTGGAGGCGGTTCATCACGTGCAGTCCACTCGGCTGACTGTCGATTGGACTCCGGTGTGAAATGATGGAGCCATGTTTCATTCATTGTCGCATATCGACGCAAAATTTCGGGTTTATTACGATTGAACAGCTCCAAACACTGCTTAGAATCGTCCATTCGTTGTTGCTTTGGGTCGATTGGGAGCTCACGCGTCACCCACTTTGAACAGAGCTTTCGCATATCAAAATATTCATTCACGATATGTCCAACACGTTCCTTTGATATCTTTAGGGTCTCAGCTATCTCAATAAACTTTACTTTACGGTTATAAGAAATTATTTTGTGGACTTTTTTTGATGTTTTGTTTGGTAACAGCCTCTTTGGGGAGTCCACTGCGTGCATCGTCCTCGGCGCTCATTTCGCCTTGTTTAAATTTAGCAAACCACTACTCTACGGTTGATTTTCGTGGTGCAAAGTCCAAATAATTTTTTTCAAGCCAAGCCTTGGTTTCAGTAGTATTTTTCTTTTTTGCCAAAAAGCAATGCTTTATTAACACACGAAATTCCTTTTATCCATTTTTCCAAACTAACAAAAGTTGTTTCACTAAAAATGCTATAACTCACATACTAACAGTGCAACAGCTGTCAAATTTATACACGTGTCTTTTGAATGTAAGGGCTAACTAAAAATCATATGGATTTAATACTAGTAGCACTATGTATGTGTCAGCCTACGAATTGTTCAGCCCACTTGTTATGTCTTTAAATGTGGTAAATATTGGTTGTAGTTAATTGTATGTATGTTGGTTGTCTGTGTTGGAAGTCTCAATCCAACTACACCCATTTACAATCCAGCTACACAACTCACAACACTATAATATATATATATATATATATATATGTTTAATTAAGATTATATAGATAGAAATATATAATCTTAATTAAACATTCTTTATATATATAAAGAATATATAATAAAGAATTCAATTTGCATTGTATTCAAATTGAAAAGAACACTTAATTTTCAAAATACAAACTCCTAAACAATATAATAACAATAATTATATTGCAAATCCAATTAATATTATTTAAATAATTGCAGGGTATTTAGAGTATTTAATTTTAATCATCATAAATCATTAATTCCAACACCATGAGCGTTTGCACTTCATCGCTAGAAAACAAATGTTCAACACAATAAATATTTAATCTGCACTTGGCTGAACTATTGCTATGTGTGTTAGCATACAAGAATATGCTTCAACTAAAATGCCACTTATTCTACTACCTCGTTAGAGTAATAGCCAGAATAAATAGCTAAATTAATGAATTTAGCAATTTGCTTCATGTTAGAAAGCAATTGTTTGCTAGTTTACGAGATCTTAGCTTATTAACCAGTCGATCAGACACATGCGTGACTCAATTGAGGAAAGCCCTATCTAACAAGAACATGCAAGTTGCATAGTAAATTTCCTCCTTGATTCAACAATGGCAGGCACTAAATGAGCTTTTCGAATTTATAGGAGGAACTCAAGGTCTCGTGTCTACCTGGACATAAATTACCAATTGATTAGCGTTACATCCCGGTGAGGTTTATAGCTTTTTAGTTTATTAGATTTGGGAGAAAACAGAATTTAAATAATGAAATTTTAAGGCTCATAAATATCGCTGCTGCTTTTAGTGTCACTAAATTTTAATGGCCTGTATTGATGTGTGTCAATGTATTTTATATTAATACGATGAATTTTTATCAGTTCTAATTTATGCATTATACATAAATATTAGATGAAATTTTTATACAATATGTTGCGAATATGTTATATTACAAGTTAGGCCAAATTATATTGAATATTATGCCAAGTAATTCTTGAATATTATAATGAAAGGAACCTGCTTTTATGTGTTAATACTGAAAATGCAGGTATTGTCGATAATAGATGAAAAATATATTAAATATTTAAATACGCTAACGGATTAAAATAAATTTAACTTGTTAGATCAGTTTAGCTTGAATTAAATAGGGAAATACCATTTTAGCATCAATTAAACCTAACGAAAATATCAATTTAGCATCAAGTTAACTTAATGTACGATAAATTTCTTTTCTCAAACTGTGAATAATAGAAAAATATGTTCAATACACACATTCTTTAAAAGCTACAAACAAACTCTGAGATGGGATAATAGGCATCAAAAGCAATAAAAATTGCTATTGATCAGATTTTTACAAATCGTGTTTAGTCTGTAAAAATCGAAAAATTAATAAGCAGGTCCTCACTTAAAGAGCGGACTACAAATACATGGTATTTATAGTTAAACTTCCAGTATTTAGAGCCTGTTGCAACTGAAACCAGTCAGTGGATTGATACCAAATTTGGTACATAGACTCATTTGAAAATGCACATAGTTTACAGTCTTATAAAATAAATGAACTAATAGAATTTTCAAAAATAAAAATTAGTTCAAAAATGTTCGAAAGGGGTCTGTGCAGTACAATACGGGTAATTAACAAAGAAAATTACAAACAAGGATTAAAAATAACAAATTCATTATTTTTGGCTAATTAATGCATTACATTTCGGAGCACTTTACATATTCCACACTTTGCCTGTCCAGATGATGCGCGTGTATTACTAGTACCAGCGCCTTGACTTTCTCAACGACCAGCAGGAGATAGTTTCCCGCCCTTTTCAAAGTTTTATTCTAGTCTATTTTAATCTAGTCTAGATGGTTCTATTTTTAAGTCTTTTTAAATCCATCATTATGTCATGTACACCTTTTGAAAACAACACTAGTCCAAGATGTAGTATTCTATCTACCGAAACTCACCAACCGCAGCAGTAGTATTCAATGATTTTATAGGATAGTTTACCAATAAAACATATTAAACTAGCAAAACCTTCATTGGTCAACCAATGCTGCACACATTGGAAGACTTGCTAGTATTATACTGAAACTTATTTTGCATCCTACTTCCATTTTTATGCATGTGTAGTTTCAATTTTTTTTTTTCTCATTCTTGTTCTAAAAAAAAAGAATTTGTTATTTTTACTCCATTCTGGTAAAATTGCTTTCATAGTGGACATTTTTGATATAGCTTTAATTTTAGGAGATTCCTATTTTACATCTGCTATATAATCCATGCATCAATTTTAGAGTCGATCCGCTGACTAATTTCAGCTGCAGTATTATAAAAAGAGGAAAAAGCTTATGCATATTTAGGTAAAGCTCTGCAATGCAATAAAAAGTATAAAATTATTTCAAATTATGATTACAACACAACTTGTGGCCCATGACATGTTGCAGGCAAAAGGATTCTATAAAATATATACAAATGCTAATGGAATTAACTGCTGATATTAGAGTTCTAGCGATGGAGAATGATTCATAGATGAGCTCGAATATGATGTTAAGGTTTTCTAAAACGTTATGAGATTTTTCGATGTCTAAACAGATGTTTTGTAGATGAATTATTTAAAGTATTGCCAGAATAAATACAAAAATAAATACAAAGGTCCAAGCATCGTAGAGTCAAAAGCAATGCATCTGGCTTATCAATTTCATTAACATGGGGTAAAAGGAAAACGAAATAAAATAAATTACTGCTACTTCTATACCATATAACTGTACATAGAGAGGAAATTTCTCTTCTGTGAAGGATGTAGATGATGTTGTACAATACCATTGAGGTTGCGGCAACACAATTTTAGCTGAATGATTCCGAGAGTGTCATCTGGTTTTGAACATGTTTCCACTCTTCTTCAAAGCCTAGGAAAGGTGTTCCAGCCTACAGATTAATCTTTACTGTGTTAAAATAAGGCATCGAGCAAAAGAATGAAAAAAAAACCATCATTAAATCGCAATTGAGACATTTGTGCTCACTTTCTTCTACGTCAGACCACATTCAGTAAATATTCTTGAGATTTTCACAGACTAAATGCAGTTACGAATGCAGTCTTCAAGTTGAATCCCATTTTTCGGTCTTTTCAAATTCATCATTCTATCCTGCACAACTTCTGAACACAAATGTTTCGCGAAAATTTGTGCTCTTCTTTATGTCCAATGTTACCCTTTCAAGTTTCTCGCCGCTTTGATAGTACATCCGGAATGATACGAAGTTTACATGCCTCAAAATTCAGCATCACAGTTAATTTACAGACGTTACAAGCTCCAAAACTCGCTTTTGTAGAAATTCATTCCCATTGAATAATTTTGTATAGAGAAAGGATTGTTCATCCGGAATACATAAAAGCAGTTATGCATTGGATGAAGCAGAATCCATAACTCGCGATGACTACGTTTCATTTTAAATGCGTTTATAACATGGAAATCGTGGAAATAGGACAACACTAATCTGAGCATTATGTTTCTAAATAATTAAGCAGAACATCAATCCAATTTCAAAGGAACAGGATTAACTATAATTCTGCGCACTCATGACCAGCAAACTTCATGTACTACTTTGAATGCGGTTCAAAATGGAATTATAAATTTATTGCAATACCTATTTTAAATACTAGTCATACATATTTTTTTGGAACTCCAATTACATAAAACATTTTAAAAACGAAATTAATGTTTTTTATTTCATCTAAATATCAAACTAAATTTGATATTTCATATTTCATATTTATTTTTATTATTATATTTTATATTAATTTTATATTTTATATTTTTATATTTTATTTTTATTCCTTATATTATCAGAGATTATAACGCCTTGATTTTGCACTGATTTAAAAGTCCATTTAAAATGAAATCAAAAAATAAAATTTATTTTTGCTTAATATTATGCGAAAATCAATAATATTTTATGTGAAGATCAAGATTTTTTTTTCTATACTAGATTTTTTTTTTGTTCAAATGAAATCAATAAATATTACTTAGAAACTATAATAAATAAAGCACTTTCCAATAAAACTCAAATAATAAGTAACACTCTCATGTAAGGACACACATGTATAAACTTCTTCCTCTTTGACGCAACAGCCCCTTAGTGGGCCAAGGCTCTTTGCCTACTGGCAGATTTCGCGACAAGGAGATGTTTTCTTTTAATAGGGTATGGCTGTCAGTCCTAATTCATTTGCTCTACAGTCATATTTGACCGAGATCAACGGTTTAAAGTGGATTCAGGAGTACTCTGAAACATCCATGGCACCGCCGGCACTCGAACTTGAAATCTGTGGCCCGAGTTTCAGAGCACTAGTCCCTCAGAAATCAGGTCCACGTACTATATAAACTTACTTAAATAAAACTACTCCAACTAAAAAACAATTATTTTAACACAAATTACTTCAACAACGAAAAACTATGATTTCTTCTTATTTGGCCATTTAACCTACTTTATAGCAACATAACTCTTTTATTGGAACCTGTATTCATGTAAAATGTGAAGAAAACATTTTGATTCTTTATAAAAACAATTATATATTGTCCATTATATACACTTCTAATATAGTTTAAAGGGGGAAATAACTTAATTCAGCTAAATTTTTATTTTTAAATAGTTCAATAAATTTCTCAATTTTCTTGGTTGTCAATTACAATCGACAAAACTAGGATAAAACAGAATTTAAACTGAGATATTTTCATGTTTCAATACAATTTATTTAAAATGGGATTCTTAAAAGGAACATTAAAAATACAAATAATATAAAAAAAATATTCATTATCTATTAACTAAGAAACTAGATTGTTATTTTCTCACAAATAACTTAAAAAATAATAATAATTCAAGAAATAACTGCTTATCTATAAAAATAATTTATTTGAGACTAAAAATATAAACATAGCATTTTTTTAAAAATTCTGAAAAGTGATATGATGCTATAAAATTATAAATTGTTCATGAGATAAAATATAAATTGTTCATGAGATAAAGTAAAAATTGCTCATTCGATATCAGTAAGGATTTCTCCCTTTTGATTTTCAGAAGAATTATCATATATTTCTTGAATGAAAAATATTAAATGAATAATGGAAGAAGAGAATAAGAATTTTCATCTAGAATTTCATTTCCTTTTCTATTGTATTCAATTGAGAATTTCAAAACTGTGATTAATAATAAATCTTGCACTTTTTTTTTTTCATCTTCAAATGGATCTGCAGATTTCTAATGTTTAAAGATAAATATTAGTATATTAAATATGCAATAAATATTTCCTATTTAGACACATTACTTTATTAAAGTTTAATCATGAAATAAAGGAAAATGTTTCCTGAATTGTGAGGAATAGTATTTTTAGAATTTATTGAAATTCAAATTATTTAAAGATCGAAATACATACTAATGCCATCTTAGTTTGTAAGTAAATAAATTATGAAGGGTCTTAGCACATAAACCAAGAATTATTTAAAAGAATACTTATTTTTAGATACTAAGATCCTCATTGGACCCAATGGCCGAGTGACCAGCGCTCAGCGCGGCAAAGTTACGGTTCGAGTCCCGATGATGCCATAGATGCTTGTAGTGATTCAGAATCCATTTTAAATCGTAAATCCCGATCTAGTATGGCTGCAGAGAATTGAACAAAAGGCTGATAACCCTACCTCGCAAACGAATGCATCTTTCTGTCTCAAAATCTGCCAGTAGGGCAGAGGGCCCAGCATGGGGCGGTTGAGGAGATCCTTAATTATTTATTTACTTAACTAGAATGATATTTTTTTATCCATTTCATCCATTTCCATTTCTATAATCAGTGACTTTCAATAGACAAGATCAGTAGCTATTACAGGAAATTATTGATAATTTGTTCCATCAAATAAATAGTATAGGGAATTTCTATGATAACACATTTATTTAATACTTTATTATAATTAATGCACACCTACATTAAACACGTATACAAAATCTTAGAAGCCTTAATAATGGAATTTAAACTGTGCATGTTTATCATGTTGTTTTACTTTTCAAATGACGAGCACTTCTTTGTTATGAGATTCCTCACCACTGAATGTCACTGATGTAACAATTGTCCTTTATCCAGTGTTCACTAGGTGAGACTTGTTTTACTGGATCCACATTGCTTCACCTCAGTATTGAATGAACATCAGAGTAGTAGTAATTGGGAGTTTGCAATTACATACGTCCTTTTTGAATCCAGTGGAGAGCTATGCAAATTATGGATTTATCATTCCATTCAGGCAGATATAATTTTCGATTGTTTCGGTTTGTTGGGTTTCGAACCAATGTCGGAAATTTGACAGAGCTTTTCAATCCATATTTATGATATGGATTGAAACACATATTTGTGATATTCTTTCAATCTTTATTTTTATATTCTTACAAAGTAGAAATTTACAAATTGAGATAATTATAAATTTGAAAATTAATATATATATATATAGGAAAATTACTATTAATATGTACATATATATGAAAATCACTATTAATATGTACATATATATATGAAAATCACTATTAATATGTACATACACACACACACATAAATATATATATATATATATATATATATATATATACATATGAAAATCACTATTAATATGTACACTTTATATTATACTCACATTAAAGTAACATTTTATAAAGAACTGCTTTTTATTTTGACAAATTTTGAAAATAAATTTATGAGCATTTATAAAATATTCCCAAAGAACCTTATGTACAAAAGATGTAAAAAGCAATCAATTTCAGTTACAAAAGGCATTAAAATGGCTAATAAAACGGTTCTCCAAAATTAAGATCACTACATTTTAAAATTCATAGAGCAATTATCCATATATTGTTAAATAACTTCGAATCTACAAGTTGAATATCTTCGAATTTAATAGCAAAAATTAAAAAAATCTTTTAAAAATAATATTGCATTATTTTAAGGAAACAATTTTAATTTTTCATTGTTTGGTAAAACAAACATTTAAAAAAAAAAAAAATGAGATAAACTTTTAACATCATGCCAAATTAAACGGTTCTTTAATTTCCGCTGTCTTTTTATTACCCTGAGTCGAAAGTTTGACATTAGTTAGAAAACAAGTGCTTCAATTTTTATTGCACATAGAATTTTTTGATTTTTTTCCTTTTTTTTTCCTGTTGTTTATAAGTGGAATATTGTAAGTATGCCTTTTGATAATTTTATTTTATTAAAGCTAACACAAAAGGTACGCGCGTATTAAAGCTAAAAACAAAATAATTCGAATTTGTTGATAAAATTAAGGTGGTTCTAATCTATTTGCTATAAGAGATTAATATTTGTAAATTTTCTCAAGTGTGAAAAAGCAAATTATTTTGTTTTCTTAATTTCCACTGATAGGTTTAAATTTGGTTTAGAAACTGCATGAGCTCGGTTTGAAACTGGAACGGAAAGTCTTCGTGATGATGACAGTGATGAACCACAATACTGTGGTCTAGAAATTGCTCGAGACAAGAGAAAGATGATGCAAACTTACTGGGTTACTTCTCTTTGATGTTCTCACAAATAGATATGAATGTATATACATTAATATATTTTTGCAATATAGCAGGTCTCTTTTTGCCTTACCTGTGGCCCAGTAGTAACATTCTCTTGAAGAGGTTGAAATCCACTGGAGTCTGTTCCAGTCATTACTTCCTCAGAAGTTAGTAGACTCCATGGTTCGATCAATAATTGGGCTGCCTCGTGGGAGATTTGTGGTTTTCAACTATATAACACTTATAACTATATTTTTGGGGAAGTTAACTCTACAGTTCTTCCAGAAAAAATTTTACCCCTCATTGATCGTCGATGAGCTGTTCGTGCCAAACATTACCACAAGTTTAAACAATGTTCAACCGAATGTATTTATGTAGCAGACCACAGTAATCCCTCCTGATTAACAATGAATCATATATATCTGAATTTGCGAAAGTAAACTGATGCTCAATTCGGATAAAAATGAACTTATAATGTCATTCATAAATTGTATTAAAATTATTTGAATTTCCGTTTTCTGAAATTCAGCTTCAAAAGTAGGGTTGTTTAGGCTTCTGAGCATTAACCCGTGAACTTATGTACATTGAAAAATGCTTTAAAATGGCTCCATCAGTATGGTGAGCCCCCTATGTTATTCTTGGTATTATCACAATTGAAAATGGACACTTCCCAGGAGGGCATTTGTGGATAACAATCTCCATCCCATTTGGGGGGATTAATTATTTTTGGGATTTGCATAATTTTTTTCCTAAAACGATAAAGTGTATCGTACTTATCCTTTATTTAAAAACTGAAATTTTCAAGTTTGTTTACGTGCAAGATTACTAACTGCTCACATAGATAGTACACTGACTACCAAGCCAATCTAGAGCTGTTTTTTTTAAATATAATGAATATAATATTTCAATTTAATATTAAATTTCATTGAAAATGATGAAAAATGAGCAAAATTTTCCTAATAAAAGTTGACTTTGAGATTTATACTCAGTTTAGCTCAATTTTAACCAATTGCTCTTTAGAATAAATCAGCAAAAAATGAAATAGGAAAAGATAACGCAGATAAAAAAAAAAAAAAAAAAATCTTCAGATAATCAGAAAGGTTTAACTGTTTCTAAAAGTATTAAAAAAGATGCACCGAAATGTGATGTTGGATAGAACTTCTATCACATAATACAAAAAAAAGTTAACATATACACACAAAGACTAATTTTCTTAAAAAATTAATTATTGGTACAGTTTTGTAATAAGGTTCGTCGCTCATATTGAATAACCAAGAATAAGATAAGACTTTGTATCCATATGATCCTAAATGCTAAAAAAATAATTTAATATTAAATCGTCGCTTAAGTTAATATTAAGGCGTTTCAGCCCTAGTAAGTTAAGATGTCTTTGAAAAACATAGTAAATTTAAATAAATATGAATAGTTTTTTTGAAATAGCTATAAATTGCAATCATAGAACAGAACATCTAATAAAAAATAATAAACTTATACGTAAAATATATTTTATTATAATTTTTAATTTATCATCATAACTTATAGAAATTACATAATCTTAATTATTTATATCCACACTGAAGGTCCCACGGAAATAATGAAGT